>BOPP01000166.1:2933303-2957423 GCA_017312745.1 Gryllus bimaculatus
TCTTTCTTTCTTTCTTTCTTTCTTTCTTTCTTTACCAGAAATTACCAGTATTACCAACGATTTTAAAATGTTTTTTAATATGTTCATATGGTTGATTGTTCGCCCAAACTTAAGATGTGTGGTACACGAAATCTTTAGGTTGATGATTCACAAAATAATAACAATACCTTGGAGGCCGGCATAAAATTCTCCATCTATAACATCCCACAATACACTACCTTTGCCCCTAATGGTGGTGGGACTAATTGGCGTAAATGTGAGGGTCGGCTCTCACCTCATCCCGTCTATATGTAATACGGTACGGAAAAATTATTATTTTGAACGATTCGAACATCGACGCCACAAAACTCGGAAACTGTACTATTGCTGGATACGTAATTTCCCTTCTTATGGGTGCATCCAACAGATTAAAGGCGAAAAAAATAAAATTTTGCAGATTATCTTTGCTTTTTAGCCTTATTAAGAGGTAATCATTGAAAGGTGTGCAAAATATCTTGGTTCCAGCACATCTAACATTAAATCCAAATACGTTGGTGTGGGTAAAATATTTTCAATCTGACGTCGGCGACTGTGCACATTTTCTGTGATTCTATCACACATCAACATTGTTGAGCTTATTTCACAGATTTCAGAGCGCCAGGAGAACTTAAATTTAATTCTAGTTACATGACGCAATGACAACATGTGTAACATGCGAATAATGTGTAAGGTGCGCACTTTTTCATTCATGTGCATGCATTTCAGTCGTTTAAACAACCCGCTATTTATGCCAACTATTGAAACCTATACAACTGTATTTTTAAGAATACGGCTGGCTCATGGATTACGAAAATTGCAGTAACTTTACATACAAATAACACAGATGTTTAAAATATTTATACAGTTCTTGTATAAATTTTACTTTAAAGGATTTTAATACACTGGTCATTCGCAGCTGTTGGCGATCTTGATCAGCCTCGTCTTCTCATACGCTGTGACACGTACACAAATGATGTCACGTGAATTGATCGTTTCTCCGAAGCTCCTCTGCTGAGCGCGGCAGTGGCCGATGTGCTCCGAGCTACATCGGCACGGCTGCACAGCGGGGCAGAGGCTCGTATTCGGAGGTTCATTCACACAGTGGAGTGACGGCTGGTGTGCCTGAGAGGAGAACCCGTTATCCCCTAAAAGTCCATCGTTCACTGAATCCGGCGGGAGAACACAGTGGTTAAATTGGTAATAATCTATTTGAACGTTCGTTTACACAAGAAACGTAAGTTTGGGTATATGTCCAGCTCGATTGACCGAATTAGCCAGATACGCGCGAGTGACAAGGCTAACTTAAGTTTGTTACAGGAAGATGGTGATCAAGAAGATATGCTGTATTGGAGCTGGGTATGTGGGTGGACCCACATGCAGTATAATAGCTCTTAAGTGCCCCGATATTGTCGTGACCGTGGTGGACAAAAGTAAGGACAGAATCGCCCAGTGGAACTCGGAGAAGCTTCCGATATACGAGGTTAGTACTTGTGTTATGTTGCAGAACCCGTACCTCATGACAGTTTTTACAAACTTTAAAACTGTTCACACAAAAAATGTGCAGAAATCATGTGTGTGAACAATATATGCACTCAGGAATGACAACAAATACAATCTCCATGGGTCGGTCCCTTAACTTATCCAAAATTTCCCGGAAGGAAGACTTATTGACTGTCATACTTGTTTTATCAGGGCGAGAGTGTAATCACGAAACAGCTTCCTTGCTATATATAGCTCTGAAATGAGTAATGATCATTTTCTCACGTGATAAATGTCAAGGTGAAATATATACATCACCAATAGTGCTGATAGTTTGTCGCATAAAACATTTGTTAAGGGCAAAAGTTTGTTTACTAACAGAAATCACAATGAATTTAATGAATGTATTATTTTCCTGCTGGTAATATAAATATTAGATCATACAGTATATATAACAATGGCCCAGTAAAGACATTGGATTTAGAATTGCACAGAAATATCATTAAAAGCTCTTGTAATTTTTGTTGCAGCCTGGATTGGATGATGTGGTTAAACAGTGCCGTGGCCGCAACCTTTTCTTTTCTACAGATATAGCCACAGCCATTAGAGAAGCTGATCTCATCTTTATTTCTGTGAATACACCCACTAAAACATTCGGAAATGGAAAGGTCAGACACATTTCTTACAAGCCTGATTCCTTTCCTTTAGGATAAGGAGTAATATATGCTGAAATTACTGCTACCACTTCCCAGGGGCGAGCTGCTGATTTGAAGTATGTGGAAAGTGCTGCTCGAATGATTGCAGAAGTAGCAACAGGGAACAAAATAGTTGTGGAGAAAAGTACAGTTCCAGTGAGAGCAGCAGAAAGCATTTTAAATATTCTTCGTGCCAATAATAGACCTGGAGTGTCATATCAGGTACATAACAATCATCTTTCAGGGTTGCTGATATATTTTTTTATAGTGTAAACTTTTGTACATGTATCTGCATAATAACTGGAAAAACAATTATACATGAATTGGACTTTGTTATTTCATTCTTATCTCGTAAATTATTCTTTGTAGATATTGTCAAATCCAGAATTTTTAGCTGAGGGAACTGCTATAAATGACCTCCTGAACGCAGACAGAGTTCTTATTGGTGGTGAAGACACTGAAGAAGGTCATGCTGCAGTAGAAGAACTTTGTTGGGTTTATGAACACTGGATTCCTCGCGAGCGCATTCTCACCACAAATACATGGTCTTCTGAGCTATCAAAGCTTGTAAGTGGGTTTTGGGAGGCTTGGAAAATAAAATTTAGTCACCTCAAAAAGAACAGGGATGGATTTACCTAAAGCATATGCATTTGCACTGAAGTTCCCCTACAGGAACTCTAGACCGTACTTCCATTAACTCATTAAATTTTCTATTAATACTTAATTTTTATTTGGTGTTGCATAGTGTGATCTTGACCATTGCTACTTATCCATTGTTCTTTTTCACTCAAAACTTATGTAGGTCAAATGATGCTTGCAAAACCACAATCAGATTTGTTTTCTTATGTGTACCACCTGATATGTCAAACATTTGCCTTCTCGTTAAGCGTTTCATTAATTCATCTCTGCAAAACTCCTCCTCCTCGAACTATAGTTTTATGAGTTTTTTCTTTTTATAATGTTTTCTTAAATGTTCATGATCAACAAAACATCAACGTGTATACTTGAATCTGTGCCCTTAATATAATTTGTTGACATAATTTTTTTTATTCCATATTTAATGTTATGTGTAATTCCACATGAATAATCACAGTCACAAACTGTATTTTTCTACCCAAGGACTTGTTTCTGTTTCTGTTTGTTTTGTGATTACCATTATTTCATAATGTTGTATAACATTCTATCCATTCTTCCTCTAATTTTTAGATCCCTGCTCACTTCGTTGTTTCAGATTCTTAACCCTTCGAAAGCAAGTCTGAGTCCTCCTGTTTTCTTGCCTCTATTAAGTATTACTTATAAGCTTTCTTGTTTAAAATAACATATTCCTTTTCTTCAATCTAAGATCCTAATTCCTATTTTTCAGTCTTTTGAATCTAAAACTCTCTCTATTCTTCATCTTGTCTTTTAAGTTTTGTTCGTTTCATTTATAAATGGATATTGAGCACTTTTCCTTTTCTAATGAGAGATTTTTTAAATTTGGGTTTTCTTGTTAAAGGCAGCAAATGCATTCTTGGCTCAACGCATCTCTAGCATCAATTCCTTGTCTGCTGTCTGTGAATCAACTGGAGCTGATATTTCAGAAGTAGCCCGAGCTGTGGGATTAGATTCTCGCATTGGTCCTGGGTTTTTACAAGCTTCAGTAGGTAAGTTGCTTGGAGGAGATGCTGAATAATTATAATTGTATAAAAAAATGTAATGTTCTGCCTAATACAATTTTTCAGGGTTTGGTGGAAGCTGTTTCCAAAAGGATATTCTCAACCTGGTGTACATATGTGAATGTTTAAATTTGCCTGAAGTGGCTGCTTATTGGCAACAAGTCATAACAATGAATGAGTACCAGAAATCACGGTTTTCAGCTAAGGTTATTGAATCCCTTTTCAATACAGTGACTGACAAGCAAATAGCTATGCTAGGATTTGCTTTCAAGAAGGATACTGGGGACACTCGGGAATCTGCAGCCATTTCTGTTGCAACCACTCTTCTAGATGAAGGAGCTCAGCTTCACATTTACGACCCAAAGGTTTTTAATGCACAGAATATGTTTTTTAAATTAGAATATTTTTCTCTTTTAATAGTTTTAATTGTTTGTGCATATTTTTATAGGTGGAAAAGTCTCAAATAATTGAAGATCTTACTCACCCAAGTGTAACAGAAGAACCTGAGAGAGTTAAGAGTGCTATCACTATTCATAAAGATCCGTACGCAGCCACACAAGGAACTCATGCGATTGTTCTGTGTACAGAGTGGGATGAATTTAAGGTAAAATTAATAATTTTTTTTCTGAATGTTTTGTAATGATAGTTAATGTGTTTGTTGTTGTCTATACAGAAATGGAAAAAGTATGTGTTTAGTCTTTTCATTAGGTTAAAAAAATTTCACACACAGCTGGTTTTGTGATCAGTTTTAAAAATTAGTGTAGATTGTAGATTTGGGCTTGTTCATTTCTAAATTATTATTTTAGAACAATTAATTCAGTTATAAAGGCTGGATTTTGAATTTTGTCTTACTTAAACAAAGGCTTTTCTAGTTAATCATAATTCCTTATAAGTTAATTTGCTCTAGAATTTTTCTTGTATCACATCAAATTTTTTAAATAGTTACATTTCTTTTAATTATAAATTTTTCAATAACAAAAATAATTCATTAAATTTTAATGTCATCACACAATAAATAATTAGAAACCAAACTTTATTAGAAAGATGCAATGCCTTTTCTTAACAATGCTTCCCTGTTTCAGACTCTAGATTACAGGAAAATTTATGAGGGAATGGTAAAGCCTGCATATATATTTGATGGTCGCAAGATTCTTGACCATGCTGAACTTATTAAATTGGGATTTCAAGTGCAAACAATTGGCAAAAGGTTGTCTCGACCAAACCTAGCTCGAGTTTGGGGTTCAAGCTCTCAAATATTATGAGAAGAGGTTCCTCAAGAAGAATTTCGTTGCTCAAAGCATTCTGAACAGTGGAACACACCGTTCAACCAGAGAAATTCTAAAGTTCAACACAACTGGAGTACATTTGCCCTCTTTTTGAGCCTTCTTGTGGCAGGACTGGCAATCCTTGTAACTTTTCCAGACTCTCCTGATAAATGAAAGGAAAAAGATTTGGACAAATGAACCATTTTGTTTTTATGATTTATGAAGACGAAACATCAATTTTCATAAAGAAGAAGTTACAAATACATCACATAGGGTTGTGTGAGATTTGTATATGGCCATGTTGCAACCCTGTGTGCAAGAGCCTGTGCAATTTTAATTTTTTAAATTGATTGATAATGAAAGTTGCAAATAAAAATCTGCACAAACTGTGGAACTTACATTTGTTCAAAATAATTGACAAAACATTCCTCATTTGAATTGAACTTTTCTGCAGCTATAAAAGTATTACATAGTTTCTGGTCATATGGTATCTTTAGTTTTCTGTAAGTTCTTCAGCATATTAAGGTTCATTTGTTTTCATACACTTTCACCTTGTTAAAGTGAAACACTCTGTAGACTTCAGAGTGCTGATTTTGTTTTGGAGGAACATAAGTTTTCAAGGTAAAAATTGTTCTAATTAATGAGGAAGTTAGCTGCAAGCATTCTTGTGTTTTCTTTCAAATTGATACCGATGTTGGTCTAAAAGACGAGCATTTCATTCAGATGTGTGAATAGATCACTTGAACAAATTTAATGCTTTTTGGAATTGTGTAACAGAGTTTTCTTCATTCCATTATTAATTCCATTCTTTAAATATTTTGTGTTAGTATGTGAAAATTTAAATTGTCTTCCTACTTTTACAAGTGTTCAACATTCCTAATCGCAACTGCTGTAATGAAATTAGTTATTAATTTTTACTGAGTAACGTATTTCAAAAAAATATTTTTTTCACTACCTGCATTTTATGTGCCTTTAGTTGTTAACATTTGTGCAGATTTTTAGTAACTCCTCTAGAAATTATCTCTAAATGTTTTGTATTGATTAACTGTTGGAAACAACAAGAGTAAAAATGTTGCTTGCTGCCTTAAACTCATTTGCAGAGTTGCCTAAGAAATGTTAGGAGCAGTTGTTTCTAATAATTGCAACCTTGTTCACGAGTTCTTCTGTCCAGTATTTATTCCATTTCATACCATATTTTATTTTAATACAGATAGTTATATTGTATTGTTGTTAAAGGCTTTTACTGTGTGCCATTCAATTCTGGCTAGATATCATTCAATAGCAGTGGTAGATGATCTAAAACTATATAACATTTTGACTGCGAAGTGTGTTAATACATGACACTACAGGTGTGTCAACAAATGACAGTGTGTTAATAAGTGCATTATTGGAGCCTCCTTCAGTTTAAATGTATAAATAATTCTTTGGGGTCTCAAATATCTGTGATGTTCTCGATGTCATTGCTGTGTGTACAAATGGTGAAATTATCAAATATTTCCCTTTGTTTTCTTTCTTTTTCTAATAGTGTCAAGTAATTCCTGATCTGGAAAAATAATCAGGCGAATGTGCCATCTGCTGGACTCCTAACTTACAGGAGGCGAAGCAGTCATTGCAGTGCAAATTCCGCCTCAATCAAAGAAGGTAGTTGTTGACACCAACTGACCAATTTAGAAAGATGTCTGAAATAAATAACCAGTATTATATAAAGTGTTGTCACCTTTGAGGAATAAACAAAATGTAGAAGAGTCCATATTCACATCTGGACTTTACTGTAATAATTATTTTTGTGTGCATACATCATTTATCTAAAACTAAATTACATGGGGTTGCATCATCATTTTGAGTGCTCGGGATGAATTGAAAAATAATGTATGGTGAAAATATTTGTTGTTGTGCGACAGCTCTGCACTTTTGAGAAATGTAATTACTATATTTGAGAGTTTCTGTTGTCAGGTGTAGACCAATGAGCACATTGCTTTGCTCAACAAGAATTAGGAGAATTTGAAAAATGGTTTCATTTCCTGACATAGTTTATCATACCATCCCTTTCCTTGTTAATGAATGGTAATAACTGTTCATAGGAGGCTAGTTATTATTTAACATTCCTCTTTTTACAAGGGCCAGGGTGTCCCCAATGTTGTGACATGTTTGTAAATTAAAGTTCATAATTGATAAACATGTTAAATCAATTATATCTTTAATTCCATTGGACACTAGCTTGTGTTGGTCCCTTATTTTATTAATGTCATTTTATGAGTTTGGCATAATTTATTTATTACATAATATGTAGTTATAAACAGAAATGTATATAAACTAGTTATAAGATTGACACTATTATCCCAGTTATTCAAGAACAATGTTAATGCATAATACTAAAGTGGAGCTGTATTGAACACAATTTTAGCACCTGGTGGGTTTGCAGTTGTGGGAGTGAAATTTTTATAAATCTCTTTTTGAGGTACTGACTTTTTTTATTTTATAGGTGCTATTCAAAGTCTCATTTGTCTTCTTGTGAGCAAGCATTTCCTTTAATTTTGTCAATTACCTTTCTCATTTTTGGGCATTTCCTAATTATATTTTGTCTAGTAGTGCAGTTTCTAAGGAATTTAGTAAATTTAGACTCTTCTTTCAAGTTTTTACTTTTGGACTGATATTATAAATGTAATAAATATACATGAAATAACATAAAGACTGGCATTTGTCGCAATGGAATCTCAAACAAAATATTGCAAAGATACATGTGACAGATGGTGTACATCATTTTCTTAAAATATGTGTAAGTATCGTATTATTTTATAAGTACATTACAGCATAAATAGTGATTTAATATCTGACTTTTAAACTTGCAGTTCCAGTTCTGAAAACTATTATGATGGATAATTTAAGAGACAATTTTATTTATTAAAATTATGTTTGAAAATTACAAATTACTTTTATGAAATAAAACTAAAATTTGTTTTGTATTGAATTTGATGCAAATGCATTGGGCTTTTCAATCTGTACCTCATATCATAATAATAATAACAATAATAATAATTTATGATGCTGATGCTCTCCTTTGTGTCAGCGTGCAGAGCCATTCCGTGGATCCATTAGTTTAAAACATTGTGAATCTATTTTTAAAATAAATGATTCGGTCTCTTCTATAGAACCTACTTTATATTTTCGAATCACAGTAGTGAAAATGTATCATAGTAAGTCCACGTCACAAATTTAGTTTTACTCTCAGTTCTTGTTTCAGAATGATCAATAACTATTTTCATTAAATTGTGAAATGCTGGACACATTGTAAGCTCTCTATCAGATTAGTCTGAAGTATGAAAAGACAACTTAGGAAATACAAATGTGATATTTGTGCATTCAGAAACTGATGGATATTTTGTGTCATTTATATTACAGCTTTTACAATCCAAGTGTTGTATTTAAGATGTGTTCAAGTGAAAAATTTCTTCAAAATTTGGTCTCCTATGTTACTAAATCTGCCCCCAAATCTCAATAAAATAAAAGAAAAATATTTATACTCTTTGAATCAGTTTATTGACATACAAATAAATATATTTCCATGTCAGTGTTTTGCAGTTATTTCTTTTGGTGAAGCATAACAATAATAGATAGTATTATTTTAATCTCTTTCTCTCCTGAAATTTACTTAGAAAATGTTTACACTCTTGTTTCTGAGTCAGTCCTGAAAATGAATAAAAACAAATTTTAGATATAAGATAGCTGCAAATATTTTATTGAATTCTTTTATTGCATCTGTGTTATCTAAAAGTGTTGTTAGTGGTCTTATATGCAATATGAGCAAAGCTTTAAAAAACTAATATTCCATTAAAGATTAATACCATTTATTTCTCATTTTAAAAAAGAAAATTACCTTATGCTTATATGATGAAAAAAATCACATTTCTGTCTTAGGCATCCAAACTAAGATAATACCTAACTTTTAGCACCTAATACCTCACACACTTAATGATTATAGAAAGAGCCACTTCTTGAAGTGTATTCTCAGTGTAATAAGTTCCATGAAAATAAGATATTTTAAAATACAAAAAACATTACATCTGTTTATAGTTTGAATAATATACTGCAAGAGAAATAATAGTTTTGACTTTTCTCTCACTGTTGAAACAGTTTTTAACAGTTCTGGCTTCAATTTCATATTATCAAAAATTGTATTCTCAGAAAGCTGTAAATCAGTTCTCTGTGGCTGATTGCCTACTGATATCCACAAATACTACTCTTAATTATTCTCAATATTAAATCACTCAATTACTTTCAAGTTGGGAAAACAAATTCATTTTTGTAGGTTAATTAATATTAAATACCTTTCACAAAAATTGGCAAGACTTTTTCCCAGCATGTTCACCAACTTTTCCCAAAAGAAAGGTTCATTTGGCGAGTGAAGAGATTTGCATGAATCCAAAAGTACTTCGATGTTGTCTGAGAGGTGTAACTGATCCACAGGTGTGAGCTGTATTAATATTGGGGAACTTCCACCACCTTCAAACTCTCTGTGCCTTGCCATTTCTAGTTCCCATAAGCACCACTACAAAAGTAGAAGATATTAGTTCACATCCTGCACATAAAAGGTAAGGATAAAGACTGAAATTTAGATACTGAAACACTTCATTATGGTATGTTTAATTCTCTTTTCGTAATGAAATATTTAAATCCTCCCAAAAATTACTGATGTTGAGAAGTAGCGCAGAAATTCATCCAATTCTTTAAGTTAAACATTTATTTCTTTGGAACCACAAATAAAATAACATTTTAGCAATGTAATATATAACATTTATGATCTGATGTTGTGGAAGTATTTCTGAGTTCTCTAAAAGTAATTTGAGATACTAAATGATAGAATACACTTATTTTTTCTTTCTCTGTCAGTCAGCTTTTGGTTTCTAATTGTATCCTACCTGGCTGTTGAAGAAGGTCTCTGAAAGAACAAATAAAATGTGTCTACTCCGATGCATTGATTGCACAATGTTTTGAGAGATAAAAGAACCAAGAATAAAATCACGTTCATGATCACAGATTCTATAATTGTGTGGAGCTCCTTCAAGTTTTTCCATAAGTTCATAAATTACCCATTCACGATCTGCATTACTGTGAAAGAGAAGCTTTATTAGAGAAAATTTAATATTGTGTGAATTCAAAATTCATTAAATATTACATACCTATAACAAATGAAAGCATCATACTCATAAGTTTGAGAAATTCTTCTTGTCTTGTTGGTTCTGTTTTGCCAGAGTCTCATTAAATAGCAAGTCTCAAACTTGTATCCTCGTAGAAGTACAGCCATGAGGAAAATCAATGAAAGTACCAAGGATACTTGAAATACACGAGCCCACTCGGGATTTCTCGAATACAAAATAGTTTTACATTCTTCTTGTTTGACATCTGCTACTCTAAGATTACTATGTTTAGGGAAACAAAATAAATCTCCTGTACCATTTAATGCCTTAATCATGTTATGTTGACCACTGACCCACTTTTGTAAAATTGTTATATTACAAACTTGACAGTGAAACAAATTTCCTCCCAAATCAATTGAGTGTAAACTACTTAAAGATGCTACAGATTGTTCTGTAATTTCAACCATATTGTGTGATAAATTCAAATTATTAATATTTCTTCCATAATTTACACCACACACTTCAATTATGTTATTGAATGAAACATTAACTGAGTCTGCTCTTCCAGATTCAAGAAGGTTACCAATAACTCTAAGTTTATTCTTAGAAATATCAATCACTTTTAGTTTAACATCAGAAAAAAACATAAATTGAACTGATGTCAAAAAATTAGAAGACAAGTTAAGAATTTTAATACTTGCAGGTAAATCGCTCCAATTTACGGGAATATAGTCTATTTTATTCTTAGATAAATCTAATATTTCCAACTTCGTTTGCTTTGATAATAGTTTAATATCTTCTTCTTGAATTGAAGGCAGTTGACACTCTGTCAAATGGAGACCAGTTAACTGTAAAGAACTGTTTAGGAGAGGATCAACTAAAAAAAGTGATGTGATGAGTGTCTTGGACAAGTGCAGAATCTGAAATCAATAAATTGTCAACATTAACCTCGCAATTTACCTCTCAATTATATATAATTATTATTATAAATTATTGTTTATTGATAATCAAAATTAGTAAATTATATTTATAAACTTTAGGTTGTATTAGCTGGACCTACTATAAAAGTGTGTGCTTTGAAAATAAATATTTTAAAAGTAAAAATTGCTTCTTAGTAGAACCCAACTTCGAAAGGCTAGCCCCTGTACTATGAGTTACAGAATTGCACTGGTGCAATGTGATAGAAGTTATGTTAGTAATACTGCTAAATGATGAGAGAAAATCAAATAGTCCCTTTAATTTCATTGTGAAAGATTATTTCTGTCTTCTTTCCTCAATGTAATTTTACATAGGTTTCTGTATATTTCTGACCACACATGTTACAGTGTGGGCATCTAAAACACTAAAACCACAAAAATGTAATAGAGTGCTCAAAAGGGTGTCCTTTTGTGGAATAAGGCTACTACTTATGAAACGTAACTTGGCCCCCACCTCTCCCCATTCCCTTATGCCCCCCCCACCTATCCACCACCTCTCCCACTCATTTCCCCACAAGTCCACAATGTCTCCCCTCAAAATTTGTTACCCTGCAAAAGAACTCATCTGTTCCTACAAAACTTGTGTCCCTTTAGAGATACACAAGGTAAAAGCTGGTTATAAGATCGTCATTCATATTGTTTTTAAGTTGAAATATGACAATTTATTAAAATCTGTTTTGTACATTGTAAACTACCAAATTCTATGTTTTTGTCTTCAATCTCATGGATGCAGGACAGGAGATTAATTCACTATTCAGCTCTAGCACACTTTCAGGGTTTTTTATGTAGTGGTTATTACAAATTGTCAAAAAGTGTAATTTACCCTTAGCATATTATCTAGACAGAGGATGATGTTTATTATGTCTATATTATATTCCTACATTATTACAATTACATGTTTATTATATATAGAAAATATAATATATTGTACCAATATATTTACATGTTCTGTAGTGGTCATGTATTATTTACATGCTCTTCAGTGAACTCATTGTGAAATGTGGTGAATAAGTATATTCAGGCATTCAAGTTTTCAAAAATATTTTAAAATAAAATGTTTTTTAAGCAAATTATATAAATTTCCAATGATAGTTCAAGAAAAATTACTCCTTTATGCAAAACGAAATTAATAGTCACTTAGTTAAAATCAACTTTTTGAATGTTCTTTGATAAATATGATTTGAAATATAAATGCATTACGGGAAATTAATGACATTCTCGTTACACTTAAAATATTAAATATATTTACATTAGTTTAAAAAAAAAGGGGGGGGGAGCTAAAATATTTAGGATTATTTCACATTTGTTATATGTCAAAGCCACTGTTCTCTCATGTTCCCTTCAGAATTCTACTTCTCAATTCTAATAAACATTTAATTACCTGTATATTTGTAAATGAAGATAAAATTGAAAAAAATGATGGTGTTGAGATCAAGTTATTTCCAAACAATTGTAATTGCTGTAGATTTTTGAGGCGTAATATACCTGGTGGTAGTGAAGTAAAATTATTGCTAGATAATGACAAACTCAGAATATTTGGCATTCTGTCAAAGAAATCTGAAATGGGAAAAAGGATTCCCTAATTAGTTGCCTTTTCTTTGAAGAAATTAAAGGAATATGAGATGCTGATGTAGGAACTACCAAAAGAGAATCCACAACAATTTTTTTACACAAAAGTTTTATCTGCATTTATTGCAAATTATGTTTTGTAATATATAAACAACACTGTATAATGTAATTACATTTTATTATATCGAAGACTTGGACAAAAAATATGGTGACTCTCAGAAGTGTAGTCCTTGAGATACTGTGGTTTTTAGCTCCTGGCCATTCATTATTCATTCAGTGTAATACTCAAATATTTAAATTTGACTCTGATTTGGTCAATTGTTTGTAATTTGTATGTAAATTGCTTTAACTTCCTTAATCCAAAACTTTTGCTTATGTATTATTTCTCAAGGTGTTTCCATATTTTATCATATTTTACATCCAAACCCTTAATGTAATACATAATTCATGGAATAGAATGTGGAAGGGCAATATACATTAAAGACATTTCTAGGTTCAAGGGAAGGGGACTCCTCTCCCACTCTAAGGTATCCCCTTGCATCTGCCCTGAGGTATGTTAAATAAAATATGAAATTGAAACTTACCTGTGGGGAGATTCTGTAAATTACAACTTGTTATTTCCAAGTTCTGTAAATAAGGTTGCTTCTCCAAATGGAAATTTAAGTGGCACCTATTTAAAAGAATTATTTTCAGTGAAAGGTCAGAGAGATTTTGAATTCTGATAACAGTTCATTAGCCTATCTCCAAGGGAGTCTTCTCAATGGAAGCTCCTTTGGACTTGCAATAGGAAAGGTTTGCCACATCTGGAAATATGTGGATAAAATCACTTAAATAACCAGGCAAATTTTTCATCGAAATTTTAAAGGATTGGTACATTATTCATGTAAGTTAGAAAAATTGACATACAAATATTAATGGAAGTGATTTTTTAGGTTGCCTGGATTTGATTTCTAAGTAATAATATCAAATATTATTATATAAACAAGCACTAAATAAACAAATTTATTAATTCATTACAGTATTGCATCCTTACCCTTGCAGAATTAGTTGAATCAAATCGAATTTCTTGGCCAGGATATTCCAAGCAGAATTTGGAATAGCCGAATCGCGGCATTCCGCCTTTAACAAACTAATTCTCCAATCAGCCGAACGTAAAATTTTGGGATGGAGAAGAAGATCGCTACTGTCAGCTGTTGTGGTCACTCCGGCATTGTTCACAAACGATGAAAGAGCCATTTCGCAGCGTTGAAAATCATTTAGAAGATCAATAACTTCTTCGCTCATTGGAAGAGTCTTACCAAATTGCGCGAAAGTGGATTTTTGCTCAAAGGAGAGCAGTGCTTCCATTTTCACGATCGCTTCAATAAAATGTGCACGATCTCTTCGCGTTGCTTCCGTGATGAAAACATGAATATCCAACGGAGGGGAATCGTACTCCCACGAGTGCAAATTCTCCATTTTGGCTCGTGCGACTACATTTGCCCGACATTCCACCTGAAATAGCATGGTCAATAAATTAGATGTACTCGCAGATGCCTGGAGTAGACTGCTCTGATCGGTAGTTTACCGTGATTTCTCCAATCAATGCAGGTGAAGCCAGGCCACGGAGCGCGCGCTATCTGTCTATTTCATTTCTCTATCTTCTCCCTTTACTCATACGCTTAGAGGCATTACATGTTGGGAAACCAGTGGGTAGCGTAGAGCTTGTCCCTGTTGGGACAGAGCCCCGCCGGCGGTTACGCCTGGAGGAGAAATTCCCCGCAACCTCACGTATAGATCGGCGCCAGATTCATCGTCCAGCGATAGAACACACTGATAAAACATTCACGACACTAACGGTACTAATGACAATGGCAGTTGACGTGCCAGGAAATATCAATATCAAAGTTAAGGTAGACGAGTAATGGTTACACAATCATTCACTACTTGCCTCAACCAGCGCCTTCCCAAGAACTTGCTCCGAAGGCGCTGCTTCTGTACCTTTGTAATTCCCCTTTCCCTCTTCAAGCTCACGAGTAGTTCTGATCATGCCTGAAATACCCGGAGTAACCGTGAACATCGAACCCATGTCATCTTAATAATTGTATTTCACCTTACTCTTACGAGGAATTTAAAGAAAAAAATTGAAGCCATTTTGAGAAAATTTTGAAAATGTCGCAGGGTCTTCGCGTATAGTACCTCCAAAATTTAAAGAATGTTCACCAAAATCACAGAGTTTAGTCAGGCCAGACCAACCGGGAAATAATCATTTTTGAAAAACCTACAAATAGTTTATGCGGAAGTGTTGTTCACGGATGGGCGGACAAACCTTTGAGATGAAAACACTTCCTCGGCGTCAGGGGACCCCAAAATGTGGATGTATTATAATGAGAGATGGAAGAGTTTCTTCCTCGCGGATAGTAAGATCCGGCGCCGACTTTCAGGTCGTTTTCTTGCGGGGGGATTTTCTTCCCCAGGTATCTCCACCAATAGCGGCACAGTCTCAGTCAGAGCAATCTCTAAGCTCACGACGTGTCTCAGAGAGTGGTAATGCATTACATGTAAGAGTGCGTAAGTAAGGCGAGAGGATAGGAGGAAGAGGAAAGATAGAACGCGCGCGGTCCGTGACTCGTTTGTTAGGAATTGCTCCGACATTCGCCTGTTATTGATCAGCGAAACCATTGAAAACTACCGATCGGAGCAAACGGTCGCTAGAATTCTTCGCCAGGCAGTGGCTGATTTCGACCTAGCTATTCAGCTAGCGTCGGGACTCGAACTCTAGGATCTCCTAGCCAAGTCGCTGCAGAGACAGCGGCAATGCTGGCTCTGAGCTAAACTCAGTCTGGGAATATTTTATGAATTTTACTTTGAGGCCCCTAAGCAACTGCTAATTTTTCTTGCAGCTAAATCGGGCCCTGAATAGCATAAAGCCCCCGTGCCGGAGTCTAGTTGAATGGCTCACCCGTCGTGGGCCGGTGCGATTGCACGCCTTCTGGAGGAGGCAGGGCTGCTCTGGAGTGTCGGCGCTGCAGGGCGGCGGTGGGGTCGCCCCCGCAGCCGTCGCCAGGGCGACGGCGCAGGGCATCAGCAGCCCCAGCGCCCACGTCGCCTCACGTGCGAGCATTTCCCCCCTCGCGACACCCCGGATGCGAAGCGCCACTCGCACTGCACAGAGCAAATGGACGGGACATGATGAACGCGTGCGATCAGAAATAAGTGTGTCCTAATGGACCAGGAAAGATACCATTGGACCTATTAGGGCAACTAACAGCTGCAAAATACAATATGAAGAGAGAAATGTCCAACACAGGCGGCTCTATCGTAAGGCCATATGGCCACGTGCCCCCCAAGTAAATAATATTTTTAAATTATTTATGATGCTATATAAACTATTGCAACTTGATGAATATGCTATTTTTATTTTTGCTCTGAGGAAATGAACGAGATTCAGTAGAGGCATCTGTATGGGATATGGCATCACGGTTTTGGTCACGGGAAGCTCGCGCCGACTTCCTCGCCGTTTGTCGGGGGCTGGCTTCGTAGAACAGCGGAATTTGCGAGGGGTAGTGCTACCATATGGCGCGCAGAGGTCAAAAATTCTGTGTGATCGCGCCGCCAGTTCTGCCGCAGACAAGCGCGTCCATTCGGTACGGCCCCAAGAGATGTGGTAGAATACTTTATTTTTTCAAGTGCTTCTACGTCATAGCAATTCAGTTTTTTGTAAAGTGTAATTGTAAATGTCAAGCCAAACAACGTGAATGAAGCAAGGTATTTACAATCAGAACCTTAAATTATGAAGACAAATTTTTAACAAAAGAATTAGGGCCACCTAAACCATACTTGTGCATCAATCAAGTGTAGTGATAAAATTAGGACGCATAGTAGAAAATTTAATAGATCAGTGTTGGAGAAATGGAAGTGGATTTGCGGATGCCAGGAGAGAAATACATTTTTTTTGTTTTGTTTTTGTTTCCCTTGTCTTCTGATCGGGGCGAGGTGAAACGTAGACTTAGAGGGGCATTAAAGATATCAAGCATTTATCTGATAAATGTAACAAACATGCTTTCTCGAAAACCCACCTAAATAATGAAATGAACTTAAAGGTTCTGGGGAAAATTAGTATTAATTAGCAATTGGATGACGCATATAGCATTTCTATACGCAAACATAATGAACTTGTAGACTCAAATAGGTACCTTTTAAGTAGCATAATTGATACAATAAAATTTTGCAGTGAGTTTGAATTAGCTTTGCGTGGTCATGACGAAAGTGAAGAATCGAATAACCCAGACATCTTCAAGGGCTTAACTCATTTGGAAAATGCAAAATCATTTTAAAAATTTTCAAAGACAATTCAAAACGATATGCTGGATGCAATTTTCAAAATTTTCCAAAAATGTATTGCACATGAAATAAATAATGGAGAATACGTCTCTATACAAGCTGATGAAATAACAGATACTTCAAATGTCTTTAATTTTAAGATATCAGTTAGAAGGTAACATTCATGAGCGGTTCTGGGGATTTTGCAAGTGATTGAGAAAGGTGCGAAGGGTTTAGATGACAAGATTACGGAGGAGCTACATATATTAAAAATTAAGAAAACTAGAGATGGCGTCCTGAAATGTTTTGAATATATTCGAGACAACGGACAGGAGGATTTTAAAGCTAGTGGGCAAGATGCAGGATTTGTACGTACCTTGAAAGATACAGGTTTTGTATTTTGGCTTACTTTCTACATACTTGGCTTACTTACTTTTGATTCTGTTCACCAAAGAAACATCGATGCTGTAAAAATCAGAACATTCATCGACTACTTTTCTGATTCGTGTAATGTATGAAGACGATCAAGATTCTTTAAATGAACCCATGAATAAAGAGACCAAGTGTTGATCTCAGAGATGGCAGAAATGATCGTGTCGCCGCTCTTGAAATATGTGATATTATTGTGAACAATACCTAAGAGAGATTCGATTTCTCAGATTATCTAAGAGTAGCGAAATTATTTCTAACCGAAAAATGTCCACAATATTCGCCACAATATTGTGAAATTGCCAGAAAGTAAGTTTCAAACAACTATGAGACAATACACAAAAGTTAATGGACCAAAACTTAGAACAGAATTGGAAGTGATATATTCTCGTAAAGACATGCATGGTGCTTATGGTGCTCTTGTGTTCATCCAATTTTTCTTGGAGAATAATATGTCACGTACTTTTCTTTTGTGAATTTTTAATGTTGAGTTAATTCAATTAGCAATTTTCAAATGACCCAAAGAGTTGAAAAAGGGGCTTGAGCCTGGGGACCAGCTCTAGCCGTGCGATTGCTAGTCATGTAAGCTTTACAAAATAATAAAAACGTATATGACCTAACGGACCCCGCAAGGGGGGGGGAGCCGGCCAAAAGACTCGACGCTCTTGGTGGAGACGGAAACGTCCACCCGGACCTGAGTTCCGCAGCGGTGCTCACGTCGTTTGGGTGCAGTAAGGAGGCGGTGCTAAGCTACTTGTTGCCGGGTTCGCCCGGTAACCCACCAGGTGGGCCCCTCCCCGCCGACTTTTGAGCAAGATTGAGCGCGGGACTTGCTCCCAAACCCACACATAATAGTCCGATAGGGAACACGAATCTCCCGTCAGGTTGCCTAGACTCCGGCTGTACTCGCGTCGATGGCCAAGGATAAGAGTCAAGGTGGGCAAGGGGCACCGAGCCACTCGGGCTTCGGCCTGGACGACCCCCAGGTGGGTACTCGGCTTCGACGTGGCAGTGCCCGACACTCATGGACAATTGAGTAGGGATTCGTACCGGTGTATTGTGAGTGAAGCTTAATTAGACGCCGATGCTAGCCCGGACAGATAATAGCTCTGAGCTGGCACAGTGGTCCCACCCAGACTAAGTGGGGAGGCGCCCCATTGGGGTACTGTGTTCCGACGCATCCGGATGCCACCCCAAAGGTGGACTTAGGCGCTCGCGGGGGGGGGGATAAAAACCAACGCCTATGTGTCCACCTTGGGGAGTAAAATCCTCTTGGCAAAGTCAAGATGTGCGGAGTAATGCCAAGCAGGGTATAAACTGTTATAATGGAACGCGGGCGGGATTAGTGTTAAGTTATTGTCGCACATATAAATGCCCTGACAATGCGTTGCCCTGGCACACAGCAGTGGCGGCTGGTTTAAGGGCTTCAAGGCGGCGGTCTTCCCGAAAAGCCAATCTTGTGAAATGTCAGCGAATATATGTAATGTACATTCGTTTAATTTGAGCATACTACCAACGCAAGATTTGAGGACGAATCTAATGTCATGTGTCCCGCTTAAGCGAATGATAAAAAATTGACTATGAGTCATATCGCGGACTATCGTGACTCTCTGACGTCCGTGTCTGGTGCATCCTAGGCAAGGGTGCGTGAGAAAGAGTGGGGATTTTGCGAGTAGGATGAGGCAGCATGTTGCTATTAGGATTTCTATCGGCAGAGTCTGCGCCTATTATAACTAATCAAACAACATTTGCTTTCGTAAATTACTTTTTTTTATTTTCTGCAAATGATTTTTTAATCAGTTATCAAGATGTTGGGGTAATCCAGGAAGCATGGAGTTCCAACCCGTCATCTCACTGCAGCCACTCACGCACGCGACGTACCATCGCGAAACTGAGAACCCGCTTCGGACGTTTCCACGTATAAAAGTCCGAGGCCATGGCTCTTATCCCGCTGCGGGTTTGAAACACAATGTCACACTTCGTCCTATCTTACATTAGCAATAAATTAAAATTTCCAACAGTAATTTTTTTTTTATTTCACTAGAGAATAAATCGTTAATATGCAGTTTTACGCAGCTGTAATGGATAAGCAAATAAAGAATTGTAGAAAAAAATTAAAGATGAAGACCAATACGGATGAAACTGTCATACCCTATAAAAAATTCGAATTTCGAACCTATCACGTGTAAAGTATTTGATTATTGTAACTTTCCTTAACCATCACCTGAACGATCCGAATTTCCTAGCTGTTTCCTTTTTCGACGTTCCTGTACAGGACACCTGGACTCGAACGCAATGCATAATTACTCCCAATTTCAGAATGATACTAAGTTCCAGTGACTGAAGTAACCAAGTGTCCGATTTGCCGTCCGCTGGAAATGGAAAAGTAATTTCTCCGTATGAATTGTTCTCCATACGGGGCACTGTGATAGCTTGACTTCGCGCGCTATTTGCCTTGTGCACACTTCCGGGACATCTTGGATAGTATAAGCGTGCCCTAACGCGAGGTGAAGTCGCTTGCTGACTTGCCGTAGCCCGTGAGCACAAGCGCGTGGTCCGAAGTTGAACATTATTTTTTTGTTTTTCAAAATTAAACGACGAAGAGTATCCATTTCGGTAAATTTAGTCTGTACATTACATGTGGGATTAGGTCCCCGCGTATTAGCAACGAGGACTGAATCACCCTGCATATGGTCTGGTTTTGAAAGAATTTTCTATTGTTTTCTCCATGATTATGAATTAGTAAAATCTTGTTATTATGTCATTAGCAAAACGCTGACCAGCAAACAAGATATTCATGTTAGCCTATATTGATAAAATTGACCATCAGGTAAACAATAACAAATTTTATTATTGTAATAAACAGACCATGGGGTGCGTAGACTTTTCGATCGTTACAAGGTATGTATGGTGTCACGATCTTACAAAAGAATAAACACTGCAAAGAAGAAAGACACGTAATCCGAGCGAGAATCGTATTTACAGAGATGCGATACTTCCGATTCATGCACAAAACACCCGCTATCTCTTCTGTTAAATCTTCTCTAGTTGCAATTCTGAAGAGTGTTGGTTTTGCTGGTATTTTACTTTGGCACAACAGCTCTTTACAAGCTGACCTACCAGCAGCGTCCCGGCCTTGCGGCTATGGATTAAGGGGTACGTGTGGTGAGCACATAGCCATCTTTGCGCTGTATTCTCGTCTTTTCAACCCGAGAAGAAACCGACCGTCAAACCCGGGGTTGCGCCGTGGAAAACGAGCACGCTAACCAACGAGCCATCGAGAGCGTTGTGCTGGTATGTTCACAGCTTCTGCGAAAGCTCCGACATCACCAGATATACCTAGCAAAACACCCGGCATTGCTTTTTTTATTTCCAATCCCTGCGAAAAAACGTCTCCGTGGGTCTCTCTGTATATTTCTCTCTCTGCTTCAATCTCTGTCCCTCCGTTTTCTTTCTATATGTGTATGCCCCTCTCTCTCTTGGTCAGTCTGTCTCTCTCTGTCTTTCTATTTCTCCCTGTGTCTGTCTCTCTTTTGCACGCGTCGCTGTCCTCCGTCTCTCCCCCCCCCCTCTTACGCGCATTGCTGTCATACGTCTCTCTCTCTCTCTCTCTCTCTCTCTCTCTCTCTCTCTCACACACACACACACACACACACACACACACCGTCTCTCTCAGTCTATCTCTGTCCTTTACTGTCTCCGTCTCTCTGAATATTTATCGTGTGGCTCTCTCAATCTCTGTCTCTCCGCGTCTATCTCTCGGTCGGTGGCAGAGGGAAACGTTCTCTCTCTTAGAGGCTCTTCTACGTCTGAGGAGCCGCCGCCGCCACCTCGACCTGGGCGAGAGAGGAGAAGATAGCCTAGCCTTGAATGTCCCAAACCCTAGTGTTGAAGTGTGAGAACGAAGTTACGCCATGATGTTTTTTATCTAAGTTGTCAAGCTATAACTCAATATATATATATATATATATATATATATATATATATATATATATATGTTTAATTCTTTATGTTCCTCTTGGTAGTCTGACAATTTGAAGAAGTGGCTCTCCAAGCCTCTGGCCCTGTAAATGGTTTTAGATATATTCAATTGCATCGATTAATTTGATAATTATAGTTATAATTGCATTTTCCTAGTAGCAGGTTTTATTTATTCACTAGTAAATGTCATATATAAGCAAAAGTTTAATAGAAAAGGGGATGAGAAATGCAGTGGGCCCCCTTTTTTAAGCTGCGCGCGCCTAAGTACGTTAGTTGTCTTTGCGTTCTCAGGATCGGGTCTACACATATATCAATTATTATTAAACATTGCAATAAATGGTTAATCATTTCAGTTAATCAATACACTGGAGAGTTGAACATCTCTTCTAGACACTGCTTAAGTTATGAACGCGCTGTATCAACCACACCGCACGACTTTCCCAGCTGTTTAACAACATCAATAATAATAATAATAATAATAATAATAATAATAATAATAATAATAAGAAGAAGAAGAAGAAGAAGAAGAAGAAGAAGAAGAAGAAGAAGAAGAAGAAAAGTTTGGTTTCTCTTTGTAATGCGTATGTCTCAAGACTACAACCGACTCTTGTCAACAGACATGTTTGTAAGCACTTGTTTGTTATTAGTTACCTGAACAAAGAAACCGGACGAATGAACAGGCGAGCTGCAACCACCAGACACCCTACGCCAACTGTTGGCGTCCATGCCACAACTTCGGCGGTAATGACATACCACTCACAATTCTATACGATTCAGGTGATGTTTTTACACTGCCGCGGACGCTTGGACGCATCCGCGCTAGCAAGTAACCGGAATTCCCGTGTTGCGTGCTGTCGCACACGGTGCCGTGAGGTTACCGGAAATGGATGAGTGGCCAGGATCCACGATGATAAGGCGACGCGCGTCCTGCCCGGTGATCGCAAAGGAGCTTCCGTCCGCTGCGCCATAGGAATCCGAAGGATTTTTCGACATTAGCTAGACAACTAAGTCGATTTCAGCCGCTCACTGAAGGAGAATTCTAGTGGCCTTTTCTGATTGGTATTTTTCCGTGGTTTCTCCGATCTATGCCAGACGAATGCCGGAGCAGTATCCTAACAAACGGGCCACTGAGCGCGCAATCGTTTCTTTCCCTTCTTTACTCTTTACTTACACACACTATACTAACACGCATGTTGGAAGACCGGTCGGGAGCTTAGAGTTCGTATCGACAGGGATGATGCCCTGCAAATGGGACATACCAGTAGCGGGAAATTCCATTAGCCGACTGTAGGACAGCGCCGAATTTCACCATCCAGCGAGGCGATTCGCTAATAAAAAAAGAAGTGCGAATCTTCCTAGCCCAACTCTGCATTCTGTAGAAAAACAAACAAATTCTGTAGAAAACCCGCAATTGCCGCACCAGCACCTTCCCCACGCGGTAGCTTCTGCTCGAGGGCTGGTGACAGATCGACAGCGACATTCGTGCTTGCTCCTTACGCAGCGCGCGTTGCTGACACCGAAATCCCTTACCCCTGGCAACATTTCCTTGTCTCAATGAACGGATTCTTTTCCAAGTTCTGCTATTGGTTGGGCTGGGAATAGGCTTCTTGGCAAAGATATTAAATAAATAATAAATGAAAATAAATTGTATTTTCCTACATTTCTGCCGATCTCCTTCATCTCCTTCTAAGAAACGTACAAGTATTATATTATTGAACTGTATAGTAAAATTTCCTCATTCATTAATTTAATTCCAGAGTGCAATGATACTTTTTTTAAAATTAAAAACATGATTTCTTTTTATTACAGAGCAGATGAGAAGCATTTTCTATAACCACATAAATGGGAATGTTTTTCTGAACCATAGTGAAGACCCTTCCCTTTCTTTAAAGGGAGATTTAATCCAACTTGGATTAGAAAACATGTAAATTATGATCAGTTACTTTTGGCTGTTTTTTCTGGTCTACTTATGTACAAGTGTAGTTGGCTACAAAAGCAAAAATGGCTTCTCCTCAGCATCCCATGCCGTCTTCCCAGTGACCTTGCGGTGCGGCATCACACTCGTTAGGAGAATAAATTTTAAGAGCCCTCCTTCCCCTGTAGGCCTATGGCTCTAAAGATATTTCCAAAATGAAAAAATAAAAAAAAAGCAACTGGATCACCCCCTTCATCATAACTTACAACAAAGATCTATCTAATAAAAAACTCTCTTATATATCTGTATTATCAACGCAAAATAAAAATAATACCTAAAATATAATTTACTTTATTGAACTAACAAATTGCAGACTATACTTTCTAAGATTTCACCAGCCTGAGACCTCTCAAAAAATATCTTAAGATAAATAGGTAAACTATTGAAATAAACAAATAATAAAAGAAATTATTTAATTTACATGTGTCCAAATTCAGACCAAACCCAGGGAAGTTTCCCCACCTGAGACTTTTAAGAAGAAAATAAGAAATATTAAACTACACTCAAACATTATAAAAATCATTCCATTTGAACACCTTAACAATGTTAAACTGAGCCTCGCAAAGTTTTACTAGCACAAAACCTATCATCGATAACAATTAAGAATAAATAAGGAATTACTAAATTAAAGGGGGGGGGG
>BOPP01000167.1:0-34591 GCA_017312745.1 Gryllus bimaculatus
AAAAGAGAGAGATACGAGGAATTCATGGTGCAAAGCAAGAATCAGACTGGACATTAGTTTCAAGTTTATTTGCATAAATACAAAATGAAGCCAAAATCCTAAATTGGGTGAAAAAATGGAAAAAACTTAATTTTCGACTATTTTCTGAAATCACGAGGGTAAGTAACAACTCTGACGAGAAATTCAATGGTGCAAAAGCAGAAACCTCAATCCCAAAAATGTTTTCCCCGGTATTATTGTTATTAGCATTAATACAAATTAAAACCCAAAATCCTAAATTGAGTGAAAAAAATGGGAAAAAACTTACATATTCTCGAACTACTTACTAGAAAACCACGCAGGGTAAGTACAACTCTGACGAGCATTCAATGGTGCCAAAGCAGAATCAATCGCCACTATTTAGTTTCGCTGTTTTATTTGCATAAAATACAAATGAAACTCAAAATCGAATTTGGTGAAAAAATGGGAAAAAACTTAATTTCCGAAACTATCTTTATGAAATCACGTGGGTATGATACAACTCTTCGAGTGAATTCAATGGTGCAAAGCAGAAACTGCACATCTGGACTATAGTTTCGAAGTTTTAGTTGCATATAAATACAAATGAAGCCCCAAAATTCCTATAATTGGGTGGAAAAAATGGGAAAGAAAATTAAATTGAACTATCTTTCTGAAATCAGAGGGGAAAGTACAACTCTTGACGAGGAAAAATGGTGCGAAGCCGAACTCAATCCGACTATTAGTTCGCGTTTCTTATTTGGCATAAATACAAAGTGAAACCCAAAATCCGAAATTGGGTGAAAAAAGGGAAAAAACTTAATTTCGCAACTATCTTTCTGAAATCACGAGGGTAAGTACAACTCTTGACGAGAGGAATTCAATGGTGCCGCAGTGCAAAACTCAAATCCGACTATTAGTTCGGTTTATTAGCATTAATACTCAAAAAGAAGCCCAGAAATTCCCAAATTGGTGAAAAAATGGGAAAAAACTTAATTTCGAAACTATCTTTCTTGAAATCCACGAGGGTAAGTACAACTCCTTGGAGCGAGGAGATTCAATGGTGCATAAGCGAACTCAATCGTCTATTAGTTTCGGTTTATTAGCATAAATACCAAAATGAAGCCAAAATCCTAATGGTGAAAAAAATGGGAAAAAACAATTAATTTCGAACTATCTTCTCGAAAATCACGAGGGTAAAGTCACTTCTTGACGAGGAATTCATGGTGCAAAGCGGAACTCAATCGACTATTAGGTTTCGGGTTTTTATTTGCATAAGATACAAATGAAGCCCAAAACCGAAATTTTGTGAAAAAATGGAGAAAAACTATTTCGAACTAGTCTTTCTTGAATCACGTAGGTAAGTACAACTCTTGACGAGGATTCAATGGTTTCAAAGCAAACTCAATTTCCGCTATTAGTTTCGGTTTTATTTGCATAAATACAAATGAAGCCGCAAAATCCGAAATTGGGTGAAAAAAATGGGACAAAAACTTTAATTCTTGAACTATCTTCTGAATCGTGTAGTTATGTAACACTCTTGACGAGGAATTCAATGGTGATAATCGGAATTCAATCCGTTATTAGTTTCGGTTTTAATTGTATAAATAAAATGAAGCCCAAAATCATCTGAAATTGGTTGAAAAAATGAGAAAAAACTTAATTGCGAACTATCTTTCTTAAATCACGTAGGTAAGTACAACTCTTGACGAGGAATTCAATGGTGCAAAGGGGACCTCAATCCGACTATTAGTTTCGGAATTAAACTCATGAATACAAATGAAGGCCAAAACCCGAAATTGGGAGAAAAAATGGGAAAAACTTATTTTCGTACTATGTTTTTGAAATCACGTATGGGAGTACAACCTTGGACGAGAAGTTTAATCGAGCAAACAGACGTTATCCCGGTTATTAGTTTAGGAATTAAGCGCATGAATTTAAATCAAGCCCAAACCCGAAATTGGGGGAAAAATTGGAAAAAACTTAATTTCGTACTATCTTTCTTAAATCACGTATGTCAGTACAACTCTGGACTAATAGTTTAGGAAATACGCGTGAATTAATATTGTGGTCGAATTCAGTAATTTTAGGAAAGAATTGAAAATAACCTAATTTAGTTGTTTATTTCTTAAACTACGTTTTTAAGTAGAACTCTTGACGAGAAATTTAATGGAGCAAACCAGACTTCAATCCAACAATTAGTTATGGAAATCTCGCGAAATAAAATTGTCTTCGAATTCAGTAATTTAGTGAAATAATGGGGGGAAAAAACTTAATTTCCTTTAACAAAACGTAGACTGAGTCAAGCTTTTTTGCTGTTCAGTGGCAAAATAAGCGGCCATCTCAACATTTGCTCAATGGATCATGGAAGCTCGTTGAGAAAACTAACCAAGATCGGGGGCGTTGATCCGGAGGCTTAAGCTGTATACTGTTTTTAGTTTAAGTCTTATTTTAATTATGTATTACAAATGTAAACTAATGCAGTGGGCCTGGAAAGTCTATCAGGACCTCCTATTAAAAATTACATTTAATGTTGATTGGTTGTTAGTGATTTTGGGCGCGCCAACGAATAGGGCCATGTGTCCCGTTAGTGTAGTTCATTTTTGTTCCGTGGAATTTGGCGGTGGTCTTACCCGACTGGATAGGGAGATCTGGCACCAACCTAACGTGGCTTGTGATTTTCCCCACCCAGGTATCTCTCACCATCGCGGCATTGCTCTAGCGGGGATAAGCTTTATGCTTTCGAACGGTCTTCCGGCATGTGCGGTACTGTAGTGCATGTTAGTGTGGGGGGGCTTAGAATAGGACAAGGAAGGAGAAGAGATCGTGCGCGGTCCATTGCCCATTTGTTAGTGTACTGCTCCAGCATTCACCTGGTGTTGACCGGAGAAACCACGGAAAACTACCTATCAGAACAGCCGACAGCTAGATATCTCCTCCAAAAAGGAACTGAACTCGTCCTAGCTGACAGTCTACGGTCAGAGAGACTGTAGTGACATCAGTATATGCCCTGATCCATCTCTCACAGTGCATTTTATGTTGGTCAGATCACTGAGAAACAAGTGAAGGGGGCCAACACTTCCAGCATCTGACATGGTTGTGTTGAGTACGCAATTGACGTTTTCTAGCTGCGGCACAGGCAATTGTGCAAATAGATATTTTTCTTGTCCATGGTCAGTATAGACTCTAAATCCATAGAAATTAGAAACAGTTATGTAACAGAAAATGTTTTATACTTTGGAAATTACCCCAATTTGATTATAGACAATTTATTATCATTTAATACATAAAACATTCGTTAAAACACTCTTCTTACAACCAACGTCTTAGGTGTTTTAATTCAGGCAAATCTTACATGGAACGTTCATTTAAATGAATTGAACATTAAATTCTTTACGTTACGCTTCCAGATTTCTTTCAAATTCAGACAGCCTCCACACTGCTCGTTGTGTATATTTCGCGAATGTTCATTCCCGCCTGAGTTACGGCATCATATTCTGAGTTATCAGGGAATACATCTTATAGCTTGCAGACTTTGATTACAAAAAATAATTGTACGAATAATAAGCAAATCTCACCCACATGATTTTTGTTAGCATCTCTTTATTAATCTAGGTATTTTACCATTACCTTGTCTCTTCACATATGAATTAGTTGTATTTGTCAAAAATGACTTTAGGGCGGGAATTTATTTTCAGCAAACGCCGTTCACCATAATTACAACACTCGACATAGTACTCATATTCGTCAGGTGACAGTAACAACAGCTCACTACAAAACATTCACATATAATCCATGTACATGCTTTAACAATTTGCCAGATGACATACAACATTAATAAAACGATTAAATTCTATGCAAAAGTGTAGGTCCCAAGTAAAATTTTTTCTGCTAAACAACCGTTTCTATACAATTAGAGACTATGCCGAGCATCCAAAAGAAAAGTAATATTAATTTTAACAATGACATTAAATGTGTATATACCATTTGGATTGTATAAATCGAAAGAACCCGAAACAAGTATTGTACTTCAGCTTCTGGGTCAATGACTTCCCTCTCGATAAGATTTTCGTCCACTTTCCCTGATCTTCGAGCAAATGCTGAGATGGCCCCTAGTTTTGCTTCTGAATATAAACGTAACTTCAAATTAACGTTTGCCCGTAACACGTCGCACACAGTTTTTAACTGTTTTGGACGTAAATAAATAAATAAAACGTCTAGACAAATATTGACATGAAACGTAGTAGTAAAGTAACGTTCTTAGATGTACTTCTGTTTTTCATGTTACTAGTCGTGTACTCTCCTTTCGAAGATTAAGTAATGTCAGGTCAACTTTTCGCAAGTGTCACGTCTCCTTCGGAATACGCTGGTCAGACAACTTCCGAAAGAACTCATCACAGCGCACTAGTGCTGATAATTTTTTTTTTCACCCATAGATGATAACGAAGTAGTAGCGCACTATTGGCGATTAAGAAGCATTTTTAACCTTATGAATAAAAAGAATGTGAAACTTATTTTGGGATTAAATCGTTTTTAATCAAACTGGGTGTTTGCTATTACTATTTCCAGGAGCGTCATCAAAGCTCTGAGAATAGTGCTTATTACAATCTGGGATGAGACAGTGTTCTATTCCCACAGGAATGTGAAACCTGCGCTGAACTTCTTGCTTCCTCCTCCAATGATCTCGTTCATGGGGCACCGCACCTAGCCCCACTGACCTCTAGACATGTGTGATAGTGTATGTAAATGTCACACAAAGAAAAATGATCATCTCTCCCACAACCATAAACCTATGGTTACGTTTCTTAAAGTTGTGACGATCGATTTATACATTGTGACAATCATCATTTGTGACGTACCGGAGGTTGATTGTCAATACTTGCCAACCCATTGACGTTGAGACGTACTTGGGGCTTATAACCACCCTATTAATTCACATTACGTTCTCAGTGTTTGCCGTTAGAACGCATTTGTGAACACTGAGGGCATGGAATTTGAGACGTTTAGTATGGTAATGTTGCCCAACCTTCTTTTTTGGCGCCACCTACTCTGATGCGTAATGTAGAGCGTGTACATGCGTACGCTGGTGACCGCGGGAGCGGGACGCGGGCTGTGTGGTGCATTGTATTTTGAGTGTGAAATAGGGCCCTATCAATAGAAATTATGCCCCGAGGCAATTATCACATCTTTTAAGTTTACAAAGGGCGTAATAATGAGTGTCTTCTGCAACAATTTATTGAGAAAATCTACCCGTCGGTCGGTCAGTCCTCAATGTCCGACCGTCGGTCAGTCCGTCCGTCCGTCTACCAGTCGATCCCTTGGTCAGTCCTTCCATCCATCCGTCCCTCTATCCATCCGTCCTTCCATCCATCCGTCCGTCCGTCTGTCCGTCCCACCATCCATTCGTCCCTCCTCCATCCATCCCTCCGTCCGTCTGTCCGTCCCACCATCCATTCGTCCCTCCTCCATCCATCCCTCCGTCCGTCCCTCCATCCGTCCGTCCCTCCTCCATCCATCCATCCGTTCCTCCATCTATCCGTCCATCTGTTTCTCCGTCCGTCCATCCGTCCGTCCCTCCCTCCCTCCATCCATCCGTCCTTCCATCCATCCATCCGTCCGTCCGTCCTTCCATCCATCCGTCTGTCTTTCCACCCGTCCCTCCATCCATCCGTCCTTCCATTCATCCGTCCGTCCGTCCCTCCATCCCTTCATCCATCCGTCTCTCCGTCCGCCCGTCCATCCCTCCATCCGTCCGTCTCTCCATCCCTTTATCCAACCATCCATCCGTCCTTCCATCCATCCATCCGTCCGTTCCTCCATCTATCCGTCCATCTGTTTCTCCGTCCGTCCCTCCATCCATCCATCCGTCCGTCCGTCCTTCCATCCATCCGTCTGTCTTTCCACCCGTCCCTCCATCCATCCGTCCCTCCATCCATCCGTCCTTCCATTCATCCGTCCGTCCGTCCGTCCCTCCATCCCTTCATCCAACCATCCATCCGTCCTTCCATCCATCCATCCGTCCGTCCCTCCATCCATCCGTTCGTCCCTCCATCCATTCGTCCGTCCCTCCAATAATCCGTCCGTAATATAGTTTGAGTAGTTTTCCCCTAATTTTGCGACGAGGGAATTTTTAAACAATTGTATTTTCAAAAAGGTCCCAATTTTTTGATTATTTTTTCCCTTAATAGATGGTTCGCTTATAAAATGGAGCAGATCCCATTATCGGTGAATATATATATATATATATATATATATATATATATATATATATATATATATATATATATATTTTTCAAGTATTAGTTCAGCAAATACTCGTAAATCGAAAAATATAAAAAGTGTGCGTTCATCAAGTATCTCACAATGTTATAGAACAAAGTATAAATTGCAGTCAACAAATAGTACATTGTCTAGCTGTCTGAACCAAAAATGGACGCAAACCATTTTCCAAATATTGGCGAAAATATTATTGGGGAATTTCGAATGCTTAAGTTCGTAGCCTTGGCCCCATTTCAGAAACACACAGTGATGCGTCAACTCAGACATTATGGGATTATATTTGGTTGGATTGTCCAAGTAGCATACTCTGTTTACAAAAAAAGTGTTGGTAATTAATCTTTGAGAATCGCTCTAGTAAATGTTTCGTTCGATTGTGTACTTTAAAATTGCACTTAATATTATTTTATGCTTGTCAGTTTTAATTTGTTTTATTATCAGTAATTTTGTACGTGGAATATTATTTAAAATAAATTAGAACATCATTTCACTTTGATCCTATTTGTCTAGCGCAGTGGTTAACAAAAGACACCTATGGCAGGGAGGTTAGGGAGCTGTAATGCTAGATGATCTTGACTGAACCCTGCATGTCAACAGTTACGAACCGATTCATTGAAAAATTGAATCGGTTCGTAACTGTTGACATGCAGGGATATAGAATCCTAGAAATTATTAATATTTTTATCATGAAGTGCCCCATCAAATCACTCACTTAGTTGTTCATCCAAAAGTATTACGTGAATGATGCGCCTCAAACATGAAACAAATTTCAACCTTTACATTTCAAATGTTAAAGAAGCAACACTATTTTTGTTCCTTTTTTAAACATGCGATATGCATCAAACATCTTCGTGTAGGTACATAATATTTTCGGAAAAGTTTTGCACACGTGAGGTGCTTCTTTCTGTGGCCTGTGACAAGAACCATCAAACAAAAGTTTCGTGCATCCACTAGATCCTATCTTACAAAAGACAAATGAACAATATTATCTCTTGAATTCACGACCACATTATTAATACTAAGAATGTTTCATGGAATTTTTAGTCACTCAAAAGAATTTTCTTACTTCGCTAAACATTTCGTTCGGCATCAGGTGTTGGCTGACAGGAAATTATTGAACTTTAGTAAGCACTGATGAGGGAACATAAAGTTACGAAACGTTGGCGAACCAAGAAACATTTTGTTATCGGATGACCAAAAAACCACGAAACATTCCTAGTAAAAACATTATTTATCATTCTTTAAATTAAGAAAAAAGAAAAATAACGTACAATATGATGTGAAAACTGTTTCTCTGGACACGTCTTGCTCTCCATACTTAATCACTGCCCTTGAAAACAGCCTACTGACGCTTTAAGGCTGTGTACTGGTCCGAAGAAAGCTCGGTAGTCAGTCGCATTCGTCACGTGATCAAAGACAAAGGACAAATCTATGATGTATCGAGGCATTATCTTTGTCACATAAAGGTCACTTTGAATGCATTAAGGACCATAAAATCTGACATTCCTAATGCAATATGTCCTTTAAGCACCAAATGTAATAATTTTGACTACAAAATTATTGAGGTCCTGAGCTTCATTTGTGCAAATGACGGTTGAGAATATCAGAGAGAAAGAATGCATTAGAGACAGGGCTTTATTTCTGGTGGAACGCAACAGAATGGAGTACCTCATGAATAATTATTAAATTATTTTATACATACATAAGTACTTCTATTAAATTAATCATTAATTAATTAGCATTACGGGACCATTTTATAAATCAAGCACTGATTACAATGTATCTTAGGTAATTCTTTAAAAAAATATTAATTTTCTCTTCATAAAATCAGACCTACCTAATGTGAATTTTTTTTTAATCCAGAAAATGGCCATCGTGTAAAACAATAGTTTTGTAATGATTCATTTGCAGGGTTTCCAGATGGTTTGAGGGAGCCTCTTCACCAAATGTCATGTATCACTCCCCAAAAATTGTCAGTTTAAAAATGGAAATTTCAGAATATCTTAAAATAATTTATATGTAGTGAAATAAAATATTTTATTACATAGGACTATGGAGTGTCCTCCAAGTTTTCAGGGGGACACATACCTATTTTCTGGTCATAAGTGTAGTTTCACTATGCTCACATTTTGTTGAGAGCTATCCTTTTGCCAGAGTTGATAGGAATAAAGCCAGGAAAATTAAATGACTATTAAAAATTAATATTTTGTTAGCAATACTAAAAAATCCAATCTGTAGTTCATTCTCCAATGCAAATTAGTTTTCTATAATTAGGGAGCGAAAAGGTCTAGATTTCAAACATTAGTTACTTTCCTTTCTTGGCCATTTGGTACTTTTATTCATCATACACCTAATTACGGTTAAAAAAGATATTCTAGAAAATACCTGCACAGATTATACTCCCTCCCCAAAAGTCAAACAGAGTTAACTGTTTTTGACAAAATAAATCCAATCAAATTCTACTTTGTTAAGTATATCCATTTCTGATGTTATGTCTTACCAAAATATTGCAGCCTTTACCAAATTTATACTACTGGTTTAAAATTGATCTCTGTAAAATCTTTCATTCTGATTGTTAATATTGTTTCTTCCTGCATCCGTCATGATGTCACGTACTGCAGTTGCTTCTCTATCGCTTCTTGTCACCATCTCAGACTCCCCCTCTTCCCATAAGTCTCGTATAATTCTCTCTTGTCTCGGTCTCGCTGCGGAAGTCACCATCCCCAAAGGCAACACTGCCCTCAATAAGAAAGACGTAGTATATGCCAAAAAATTGCATATTGAGATATGCATTTCACTGCATTCGGAAAAACCAGCTCTTTCTACTAGTTAGAATATCAAATCTGTAACAGTACAGAAGTTATATTAATTAGAAACACAGTATCTACAACTTATTATAGTTGTGTACTAAGAAAGAACGCAGTGAATAGAGCTCCTTTATTAAAAACACAATATCTAAGTCAATTACTGCATTTCTCTTAAGTTCTAAGCAGACACTGCATTCTCTCAAAGAAATGTCCAAGAATTATCTGGTTCCCTTGATTTCAATTCCATATTGAAAGTCTGTGTTGTAAGGACATATTATAAAAGTGCCGGTTTATTTCTCGTCAAAAGTACCAAGTAACCATATCTGAAATTAATAAAGCTCCGTATTAAGTGACATTAAAACTCTTTAGTTTTGCCATCTTGTGACAAAGATCTATGTGAATTACAATGCTCTGAAAGAATTTCAGACCGCAGAATAACAATAGTAAATTTTAATATATGACATATATTGAAAGATGAGTATTTATCTTCAAGTCAGTGTGTCATGGAAAGTCAAGTTTGATTTTTAAAATGTTTCACAAAAGATTTAAGTTTTTGATGAACAAATCCATGAAATGTCTTAATTCAAAAGATTGTGTTATTGACATTGGAAAGTTCCCAGTACCACTGTCATTACTGAAGCTTTCCGAGTTCTCCAAAGCCAAGAGAATTAAATTACGTAAAGAACATGGCCAAGTTATTCCAGAAAACCGGAAAGCTTTTTGGCTGAACTTACATGTGTATGAGTAGAAAAGCATGTGATGTTTTATAACTCAGTCAAGTTTGTGAACCATAATATTTTCACCCAGAAGTTTTGTAAAATCAAATAAATCATCTTAAACTTAAATTGAGTTTTAGTATGTATGATTTAGTCATTACTGCATTTTAGTCTCAAACTAATCAATGTTATATTAGCATTGCTCATGACAATTCAGTATCCATTCCTATCCTAAGATTACTGCACTTTTAATAAGCATAATAGATAGAATGATGCAAATAATGCTTAGCCAAAACATTTTATTTTATTGCTAGAATGAAAAAAAAAATTTATAATTTTTATAAAATTGTATTTAAAAATCAATTTCAAATAAACATACAGTTATATAATTATTGTTATGTTCACCATCAGGATAGTTTGTCTAAGTTAACTTCATTTTTCTCAAAACTTGGGTTTGTGTAGATACTGCATTTTTCCTTGTGAGGGCAGAACATTTGATCGACTTTTGTGTTAAGCTAAAGGGGCTTAAGGAGAATACAAACATGGCATGGCTGGCCTGGGCCTGTACCCTTCACCAATTAAGTGTCTGGTTTTCACACTTACCTCTTCATTTCTACCACCTCCTTAGTATAAATTCACTTTCCAATCTAATAAAGCTTACTTACCCACTTGTTCTTTATTTTCCTTACTTCCTATTAGGTTAAGCTTAAAAAGTTCATTGCAAGATTTGACTTAAACTTAGATGCGAAGGAAACTAAAAAGCTTACCAGGCAGGAGAAATCACTTGCAACTTATCCTTTTTGATAAACTTCAGAAAAGAACTTTGGAATATAAGGCAATGGCATTAACACTAACTTGATTTTAAACATTCAAATACTGAGCCCCTGATGAATTCACATTTTTTTTTTCTATATGGAGACTTGTCTTCAGTTATGAAGACAAATAGATTTAAGAATCTTTAAGCTAAAGAAGCACATTGCAACACCAGTGAATCTCCACATGACTGGGAAACTTTCAAAAGAAAAAAACATTCTTAGCAGACATTTCAGATAGATAACAAATGGCAATTAAAGAATTTAATATATAGACACTTGAGACATTGGAGGGTGATGCACAACTTTCTTTCAACTAAATGCACTAAGACTCTTTGAAATGAATAAACATATCATAGAATTCAAACTTGTGAATTACAGTACTAAAAAATTAAACAGAACAATTAATTAGAACAATAAAAAAAAGCATAAAAGAAAAAGCATTAGAAATAAAAATTAAGCATGAAAGTACATGCCCTTCAAACATTCATTAAACCAAAACATTACATACCATTGCTATGAATAAGTTTCTGTACATCACCTGAAAAAAAATTACTTCCACTTGCAAAACTTTAAATTGCACCCACTAAAATCTAAAATAATTTCATTTAATTTCCTACATCTTACACTACTTCAAAAATAGGATTTAAATTACTTATTTAAAGATTAGTATAAATTAGACAATAGGCTTAACTCTTCAATAATCTCTATTTATTCATATTATAAACTTCTACATCATTCTATAACACATTTCGTATTCAAAAATGTTTTCTGTAAAGAATTTTCTAGCTCTTTCACATCTCTTCTTATCTTCACATCGCCACATTCACCTGCATTATCTATTAACAAACAAAACAAAACTCACATCAAAACATGGAAATAAAACTTCACATTTCACCACTTTAATTTATACACATTATGACTCAATGGATCCAACAAAAAACAATGTTTATTCACAACAATAAAATTGCTTTTGTGGAAATGGTAAATACTTTTTTAGGCTTTCGCAAATAAGCATCAACTCAACGCTATTACATGACCAGCCTCACTGTATGACAAGTAAATTAACTGATAATATTACCCAACACTGGCAAACAAAAATCCAAATAACTGCAATTACCAACACACTACTTCATACTTTTCAGTCATTTAACATCAAACAATCCTTCACACTTTAGAAGAACCTTACAACCAAAAGTGGTAAAGCAGTCAAAAACAAACATAAAATTTTAACACAAACTTATTTTAACTAATACTACTTAGTTTACACACAAACTGGTAAGTACTCTTGCCAACAGAGCAGTACTACAGCTTTCATATTTGATCATTTGAATGATAGACTAAACAAAGATTAAACACTAGGAGAAAATAATATGCAATTTCATACATGTAGTCATAGTGATCACTATCTGGATGCCATCTTTGTCAACTTAAACTTATTCACATTCATAAATATTATTTCTGGTAAACCATTTCATTCTTTAATAATATCACAAACACCTCTTCAGCTTTCCCACAATTCATTTCTATCTACTACAGAGCAAACTACTGATACATAAACATGCAAATGCAGTACTTACCCAAAAAATTATCTGCGAAAAAAATATTACATTGGCAACTCTCATAAATTCACCCGAGTGACTCAAGGCAACACTCACAAATAATAAGTAATAAAAATATCAATATCATTACAAAATAGATAAAAATTAAACTCTACAAGCAAAACTGACAACATTCAAACAAATCAGCATCTGAAGATACTACAGTATACAAGCAGGTAAAAAACAATTCACAAAAGCATTAAGAAACAAAAGTAACAACTACATGGAACATAAAGAATTAGCAGCCCATATGATAGAGCAATATTTGAAGAAATTTATTGAAACAAACCTAACAAATACCCAAAGTTTAACATTTTACATATTAAAGAAATTGAAAAGATAGATACAAGACTACAATCACACCAATACATCTAAACAAAACTGCATTGAACAATTTTTCCATGCATGGTTTCACCAGGATGAAGTGAAAGAGAAACACAATTCAATCAGATACAGACAATTTCATAATTAAATTACAAACTATTTCACAAATGATACAATTGCTAGAAGATAAAATTATATACATTTATCGCAACGCATGCAACAGAATACAAAATGGGCCTGTGTGCAAGTATTATGACACACAGGTTACACAATAGAGTCATAGAATATTGAAATAAAAAACATTTAAGGAAAGGGGCACAAAAAAATGATGCAATTTTCACCTCACTCTACATTATTAAAACAATTTGCAAACAAATTTACAAATAAACTTATAATTTCTGTATTATGACAAAGCACATGATAGCCATTAGAATTAGACTGTCAAATTCTCAAATAAATCAATACACTTAACCATCTACTAAAAGCAATAAACATCTTTTCCGTCCAACAAAAACTCAAATACTAATATTCAATATACGAACAGGGACACAATATGAGCTACTGCACAGTATCACCTTTGCTGTTTAATATTTATCTAAACCACACAATTAAGAAATGAAGAAGACAAACAGGAAATCAAATAATTATGAAATATATAAAATAAAAGCAAAAACAGAGAAAGGAAAATCAATACAGTATGCAGATAAGGTGATTCTGTCTATAATGAAACATAACTCCAAACAACACCTTTTAAATTATTTAACATTGACAACCAAATCGCATACAAGAACTATCAGACAAAGAACACCAGACATTAAAAATAGCAATATGTGGCAAAATTATATAACAGGTAACAAATTTCACTTATTTCGGGAAAACATTGCCTTTAGAAAATAAACATTTTTAATTGAAATTTGCTATGCATAACAACACTCATGGATGCATCAAAAGACAATTCAAACAAATTACCTCTCAAACAAAAACAGGAGTCCACAGTAAGCAAACCAACCATACAACATGGCAGCAAAGCATGGGTGCTAACAAAGAGACAAACATAAGCTGCACAAATGACACACTTCAAAACAATTTTCATGATCAACAGAAAAAAACAGAGTTGCAAACCACAATATTCACAAGAGTCTGAAAACACAGAATATAGTCAAGGAAATACCAGTTAACTAAAGAAAATGATAGAAACACTCCAAAAGAATGAGTGCAAACCAATCTGTTAACTAGATACAAGCTCAAACAATGAGGAAAAGGAAGGGAAATGGAAAGATTTAGCAATTGTAAAGGATATTTTTTGGATGAAGTGGCAGAGTTAACAGGCGAGGGACTGATATAAATAACAAGTTTGTCGAAAGGGATAAGGACGTGTTACTGCTGGTACATGAAAATATTACAAATTTTTGCTATAATACATTGCACAAATTTATTCAAGGACAATAATATACTCAGTTATTTAAGAGAAGTATGTAAAGAATTTTTTTTTAAAGAATGACAGTGAAGTCTAGTTCATAGAAAGCAGCAAAAGCAGTCAGATATTAATTGAATAGTGTAAAGAAAATGTACATTTTGTGAAATGGGAGAAAAAGACTGGAATGACATATTACACGAATGTAGGAGTTTTCATGAAACAAGGACTAAATATACTTGATAAGGCTGGCACGGCTAGTCATTAAAAATTGTAAGGCAGAGCCTTCCCTATGGAAATAGCCTTCCAAAAGAAATAAACATTATAAATGCACGAAAAACATTATATAGTGTTTTTTAATAAAAATGGATATCTGAGTTATATTTTGCAACGATCATATCATTTCAAGGGAGGGGGGATATGAAGCTGGCCTTAATGCATTTGAAGCTCTTCAGAGGGTATAAAAGCAGGCGTGTCGTCATGGATTCACTGCATTTACAGGCGGACGAAGGCTGTAGCCAGGTAACCTTCAAGAGTGGTGCCTTGGGTCCCAAGAAGGGCACGCTCACCAGATAAAATTGCCATCCAGCTCAGCTACTAGCATTGAACAAAAACTACTTTTTACTTTCCTTGCGAAGTAATATACGTACGTACTATACAGAAAGTTATGTAATGTTGCGGAGTACCGATTTGAAGATTTCAACGGAAATACACGTTTTGGCGTTTCCCGATACCAAAAAAGTGGTTATTTTCAAAACGCCTGCCTATCGGTCTGTCTGTTCGTCTGTTTGTCTGTCCGTCTGTGAACAACACTAGCGCCTAAACCATGCGTAGGGTTTTTTTCCAAATTGGCGAAACCCCAGTCCATCTGGCTCGAGTCGAAACACTGCAATTTTTAAAATCTTACTTTAAAATTTGGAGGCACTTTGTTTGAAACCCCCAGACATTTTCAAAATTTTCTCAAAAGCTGCTCCAATTTTTTTCTTTCAATTTCTTGTAATAAAATAACATACACTTATAAAAGTGGCATAGGCGCAATTTTGCACGGTTAATTTTGAATTTTCGAAAATTTCAAAAGTATGAATTTTTTGGCGTCTTCCTACTACTACAAAATTGAAGATATAGGTTTTCCCTTCAGATTAAATTTGTTGTCCATAATTAGTTCTTTCATTAAGGTCATGTACATTTTTAAAAAAATTCTATCAGAATTACATATCTTTCCCTATACTACGTGTATTACTCCCTATATACACACGTACACGGGAAAGTAAAAAGCTTAAGTCTTGTGAAAAATACCTACATGGTTTCACTGAATTTACATTACATAAAAGTGGAAATTAGATACCAGATAGATACTGATCACCGCTCACATAAAAAAGCTACAAGGTTTCAAAGAATCTGTATATTCTCAAAAAGCTAATAGTTTTGGGCAAAGTTCGAACTGGCCTTCACAAGATACATGACGAAACGGAAAATTCTAGCAACCCTGTCACAAGGTGTTAGTCACAAGGCTTAACTGAACAGTGTCTTCAAGCAACGTATAAACAAAACCGATAATCGTGTAGCAGATTTTGAAGAAGCGTTAATTTTACTGAACTTCATTTACGACAATTTAACTAAAGCTTTTCCAGAAAGTGCTAAGCTCCTGAAGATAATAACGGTCATCCCGATGATCACTGACGAAACAGAACGTTGCTTATATATTTTCAAAAGAGTGAAGAATGTTACGTTAATTTGTAACAACGTTCTATTATAACCACGTAAGGACGCCAAACGTGTCATAGGGTAATCCTCTTTTATAATCTAATCACTTGTAGTCATTGTTTTTTTCCCCCTTCGCCCAAACGCTCAGCACTGTTAGACTCCGGGGGTTCCCACATGGTCACCCTTTCACAAGCCCGTGATGTCTGGAATTGCGTTTCCTCCATGACTTCACGGAGCCTAGTTAAACAATTCGGCTAGCGACGCTTTATTCACAACATATTGAAAGAAAATAGATCGTGTGCGTAGGCGATGTGTGCCATTGAAAACAAGTTATTGACGTCACCGAACTATAATGCACTCGTCATAGACTACTTTGCGGAACAGAACAAGAGGACGGCTGACTTCATTTACAAACAAATTAACGAAGGTAAGCCAAATATTATAAGGATGTAACGTTAACATTATAGCGATGTTGTGCCTCCCCCCCCCCCCTTTCGTTCCAGCCCGACTGTTCTTGCGGCGCTTCAGAATTTGCTGCCTTCTTCATTTAGAAAACCACGAGTGCCGACTGTGATGAGGTCAGGAGGTTATTCAATGATGAAGGAAGGTGGCGGAAAAATGGAATAAGCACACAAAAGACTGAAGATGATGAAATATTATACACAAGGTAGATACGAGCGGGTGATGAATATACACAGTTACACGGGGAACTTTCGCATGCTTGTGATAAACATTTAAGGAACAGAGTTACAAATCAAAAGTATATATTTCGAAAGGGTAATTATGCAAAATTGTGTACAACGGTTAGGATACAGTCGAAACTAGAGGACAAAGTCAAGTATATAGTAGCGAATCAAACTAATTTATACCAAAACAAAAATGTATAAAGGTAGCTTCCAATGTACCAACACAACATCAAAAATAAAAAGTGCAATTGATGTTGAAAATAAACTTTCAATAAAGATTTATTCAGTATTATCGAGAGATTTCGTGTAACAATTCACAACACTTCCTTGAAAATATTTGAAGCAATTATTCAATATTCTTTGTCAGTTAGCTTTTCGCTTTTCGTGATAGTCACAAAAATGTTTTTAAAAAGCTTTTTATTCTTGAGAAATTCACGTGACTCAAGACGCTGACGTGAAAATTTCACCAAATCACTGTTGATAACGAAAATATTGGTACAGGTAAAACACAAACCTAACCTAACAAGACACATCATTCTTCACTGTACACCCACATTCCTCCATAATTAGATACACAGCTCTTGTGGACCTCGACAAAACTTTAAATGAATGTTTTCACTAAACGCATATAAAACAATCGGAATCAAGCAAGCACTAATAGTACTCTCTTAGAGAAGCGCGGCGGCAGGGCTTATAAGTCCTATTTACTGTACGTGCTCTAATAGAAATGAATAAAACTTACGGATAGGCGATTTTCATGGTTCGCCCTTCAAATGCTTTGTGCCCGCCGCATTGTAAGGGCCATTAATTTTCAACGGCAAGTTTTCTCGCTTCGCTCGCCCGGATCCAAGTCACGACGAGGCTCGGACCTTCGGCTCTACAAACATCCTTGAGTCTATCCAACGCATAATTACCAATTCACTTTTATTAGACATCACTTTTCAACAAAGCCTCCAGAATTCTCACTGCCTAGTTAACGCCGGAACGGCGCGAAGAGCCGGTTTAAACGACTTCCTTGAACCGTATACTGTATATCAGCCAAAAAGAAAATTGTGAGTTAAACATCACAGAAACTTATAAGACATATAAGATAAAAATTGGAATTGCCGTGATTTTAAGTCCGAAAAAGAAGTGAACCATACCATGAGATTGAATCTATCTTTGAGATATCAAAGATACCATGAGATTGATTCTACCAATCGATTATTGATGCATTTTTTGACAATGAATCCACTTAAAATAGTCATTTTATTCATAAACCAAGCATTCGCCTTGAAATTTAAATAAAAAATAAAAAAAACGTGTACATTTTTTTTAAGTATGATTTTTAGTGAAAATAGCCCCTAAGTCTTAAGTATCAAAAATATCATAGAAATTAGTGTATATCTTAGAAAATTATCTAAAGAATACAGTTTGTTACGTTACATATTAAAAAATCTAAATTCCACTTGGATACAGCATTAAAAGTGAGAAACGGGTGAAAAACACATTTTTCAATATTACATCTCCTTGGTAATATAAACAACAATAAAAATTTGTTTTTCTAGGTTATTTTGAGACTAGAATAAGATATCATCCTCTTCTAGTTTGGTTGTGTGCCAATTTCACCTATCTGATTCTGCTATAGTCTTTGTCTAGAAAGTAGTATGTTTTTACTAATAAAATGTTAATTAAGATAGTTTACCAGACAGTTGATTTATAGTGCAAAATACTGATCCCCTCTCAGATTGAAACTTCTCCAGCAAAATAAGAATTTCAGAATATCACTTTTCTTGTGAATCAATGTTACTTGTATTTGCTTTTCTTGATTATGTTGCTTTTCTTGTTATAGTCTTGGACAAGAAGGAAATAAAAAGGTTGACAAAATAAACAAATAAATGAATGACAAAATCAATAAACTCTGAAGCTTTATTGCCTATAAGTGGGACTTACTGTGGCTTACTGAGCCATACATATAACTCTAAGCCTCCCTTCCTCATTTTCAACACCAATATGTTTGGCATTTTGTTATGAAAAATCAAGAATGAGAACTGATGAACATAATATATTGTTTTATTTTTTAATTTCAACATTTTCATAATTTAGAAAATAGTACACATATTTTCTTTTCTACTAAAAGATGAAAACATTCAAATAAAACTTTGCATATCCATTTTTGTAACCAAATAAAATTATGACAAATCATGCTTGAAATTAAAGCACACTTGAGAAGAAATCAACAGGAAAATACACAACAAATGTTGGAAAGATTTATAGAAATACTTTACAGATCTTTTATAATAATTTCACTTCATCAAATGATAGGATTTAAATGTTATAACTCAAAAACTTTTGTGTTTGTTCATTTAGGAACCTTTTACCAATATTCAGACAATATCTTAATATTGTTGTATTAGTTACTAAAAGATATTCACAAACCTGCACTAATTTTACAAAAAAGAATCAGCTTACAAGCTTATTAACAAATGCCAAACATATTAATGTACTTCAGAAGAGAACAATATTCTTTAAACATGTTGACACAAACTTACTTATTTTACCTAATAACTATGACTCTTTATCTTTGGTTACTATTTTCTTGCTCAAAATATTTGCTATTATATTACCTATGGAAGTAAGTCCACCTTACATGACTGGCTATTTATATAACCACACTAGATTATGAGTGTCAATATAAATGGCACAAGAATCAGTGTTGTTTGAATACATGTCCCAATAGAGAGTTGAGGCCGCATTATGTTCTTGAGAAAAGGCTACAATATTCAATAATGTCTTTGTAATATCACTTTAATAATATCAAATTATAGGCACAGACAAGATCATGTCTCCAAAATCATCCACAGTTCAAGACAGGCTGCATCTTCTGTGCTATCAAAATGCCTGAAACCATAGAAGAAACCTCTTTCCTCTATGCTTGTAACTCACGCTTCACGCTTCAGTCTAAATAGTGCACTTCCATGTTCTACGTCCCAATCTTAGCCAACACTTTGGTTTTACCTGACTACTTATATATTAGAAATTCAATACACTTTTCCATTTTGTTACAGATTATAAATACACAAAACATTTTAATATAAAGTCCTTTCTTCATTTGATTTCTTTTCACATTAATTTTAATGTCAAATTCACACTAAAGTACACTCAACAAAGTTTGTTTTAATTATAAACACATATCACTCTTACCAACTTCTAAGTTAAAATAAGAAGAAGAATTGTTGCATTTTTTACAATATTTAACACAGAGAATATCTCAGTTTCTTCATTTGGCAGCAACAGCTGTGATTCAAGGAAGACTAGCAATTAAAAACATCTCTTAACGTAGAACCAAAATTATGCTTAATTTGGATTTTCTCTTTCCAAAGTTCAGACAATTGCTCTGATGTAATTGTTTGGTGCATAACATCAAACAATAGATTACAGGACATTGAAACAAGATGTATTTGATATTTTAATAGGATTAAAATAAAAATGTTGGTTGGATGGGTTTTGAAGTGAAATGGAGATAGTAAAAGCCATTCGAAAAATCATGTTAATTTACAGGAAAACAGAATCTCAAAACAAATGGCAATAAAGATGTTTGGCAAGTAATTCTGTGATTTGTTAATTCCTGCTCTACTTTTCCCTGAACTTTCCATATCCCATCCCATCTCACTTGTCCAGACCCATCTAGGTACCCAACCCTCCTTTCCCCACCTTGCCTATGCTCTCCTTGCTGTGCTACACCCCATTGTGGTTGCTAAAATCATTGTTGCTATAGACAACTGTAAACAGATGCAATTTCCAATAACAATTTTGATCAAAAATTACACAAAGTGTAATGGCACAATTTGAATGAATTCAAAACCATTTAGTAGGAAATTTTATGGACTTTAAAAAATATTTAATGTTCTTTCATAAATATTCCTTATTTTCTTTTTTAATGTGCAGAAAATCCTGAAAGAATGTACACTTAAACTTCGCTCTACGAGATAGGGCAAGTAGACACGTAGACATAACTTTTTGCTTATTTTGAAGGACAAAATTTATTAAGATTGGAATAAAAATGTACATTTGCATGAAAAAACAAACAAATATTATTCTTTATATAAAAGAAAAGAAGAATTTTAAGAAAAAAAATGTAGCCTAAATTTTGCCTTGCAAGGTGTATCTTTTACATGTCCAGACACAAAAATTGTAAAAACAATTGAGTCAATTATATTTTCTAAATGAGCGTATGAGGTTATAAAAAGGAAGTTATTTTTAATTCACAGACACTTCAATTTTATTTATATAGACAAGCTATGTGTCTGCCACGTTAGCAACTAAATTACTACTGAATTTCCTCACAAAATCCCCTAACTTTGAGACAAATGTAAAATAATAATAATAATAATAATAATAATAATAACAACAACGACAAAATATTGTGTATTAATGAACCCCTCTTAGAAAAGCAAGCTGGCATTCTACTCTGAAGACATTGGTGACGAGCGTGAAAATGAAGATAAAGAGCAAGGAAAGAAAAATTTGTAGATGTGGATTGATAGAAGAAACACATTATTGTTTCAAAGTAAGATAAAGTATTAATATATATATATATGATTGTTATAATACTTAAGATCTAATAAAATTGTATTTCAAGAACTTGCATTGTATTAACCCCTCTCTAAATATTTCTTTGGGAGAGAGAGGACCTTATATTTAAGAAAGTACAGTATTTAAGAAACACTGGCCAGTCTCTTGATCCAACTGGAGCTGCCACACTTCAAAGTACCCCATTGTATACACTATTAATGTGCAATAAAACTATTGCTGTTTCAGTTTAAAGGCTAATCAGTTTCTGATAACCCAAGCCAGTCTGATAGTAATGAAGATACAGACAGTTCACAGAGTACACAACGAGACAAACTCTCATTGCTGAACAATCAGTCTCAGTGATGTAGATACTGGTACCAAAGATGGTAATGAATTCATTCAAATGTAATTTTTGATTGTGGTATTTTCAGGCGAGAGTTGAAGAGGATCGCTCTGAATTCCGTACACAAAGTATGATCAGTAGTTATCAGAAACTGAACAAGTTAAAGGCCGGTGTCCATTGTGTAAATCACTAATATTATACAAAATGGAGTTATAAAATGATTAACAATTGATATAACCACTGTAAAAATCTAGTTTTCTGTGGTATACTTGTACATCCATATATCCCGTAAAATTGCATTAACAGTACACAACAATAATTTGTAATCCTGAGATATACCAATAAGATAACTTAAAGATATCTTTCAATATCATCATGTAAAAGCTTTGCACAAACAATGGTGCAACTGCAAAATGGACCATTCTACAGTTTATTAAACTACGGATGTATCGAAAAGAGCTACCACAATATACTTAAGATGATACCTACTTGATACAGTGCAAAATGAACAAATTTCATAGCGAACTAAAAAATTAGAAATCATTAAATAATATTTCAATCCAAAGTAAAACTGATAAGAAAGCTGTCTTTTAAAACTAATCATTTAAATAAAAATGATAATTCTCATTAAAATTAGGAACATTGTCATGGAGTAAATAGAAAAATTAATACAAAAAATTAGTTCTGATTGCACAACTGAACAGCAAAATCAAGAAAAAGTTGAAGTATCTCTAAACAGGTAACTAATTTTCTCAACAATTTCTACAACAGTAATTCTACTGACTGAAAAAACAACATGCCTGGAGAGAAAAATCCAGTCATGTTCAATCGTGAACATTAGAAATCTTATACTTTGGGCATTTATCACTTATTTGAATCACTGCCACAAATGACATATGAATACATGCTTTCAAGAGAATTGCATCACATAGAATTTGGAAGCTATATCTGCAGGAACAATGTACAGCAACTAAAATCAAAAGTTTTGATGTCCATTAAGTAGTCTAGGGGTTTGTTGATTTTCAGTAATTATCATTGAAATGTAATATAATTATGAAAATCAAAGATGTCCATTCACATATGTCAATGACAAATTCCAAATTTTCATTAATTCCATTAGTTAATATTGTCAGTACAATCCATCCAGCAAAATTATTGACTAAAGAAAAGAACACAATAATATCACAATCTGACATTTTTTAAGATAGTAGGAATGTGAGCATTGATTGGGCAGAAGTGAAGGAGGATGAAGGAGCAAGCTCCCCTCCTCCCTCCCGTAGTTTGAGTTTTTTTGAATTTTCAAAATTATCTAAAAGTTTAAACACATATTAATAAAAAATGAAAAATTCATTTTAAAATGTTCATTTAATATATTAAATAATAATAATTATAAATTAATTGAAATGTATTAAAAGCTGTATCTGGTGACGAGCTTCACTGTCAACTTTCCCTAGCCAATGTTCTGATCGGTGAGTGGCAACAGTTTTTCCAATTATGTTTTCCTCAAAACGATAATGACGATAACATTGTATAATCTTTGAAACAATTCTTTTTTTTTATCAGGTTGATTGAAATTGATACTTGTTCCCACAATATTAGACTTCCAAAACAGAATACTATTGGAAAGTAATAACATAGTACAATGAGTTCAGAAGAATTTTTGTAGTGTTGTAATTACACATACTATCTAAAAATTGGATACCTCTAGTCAAAGTTCAGGAATATATAAATTTCCATTTGCAGCAATCCTCAGCAAGTGATTTACTGGATGGCACAGAGTAACACTCAAGGCAAGGTAAAGAATTGCAACAACCCAAGAAAACTCAAAACTTGGCACGAGCTTTCTATTTCATGGTTGGACAGATGTGTTATGCCCACCAGGAAATATAATGAAGACTTATTCCAGAAACCACTTGAAATTAATACTTTCTATTCTAAATTATTTGGAATAGTGACACAATAGATATATAATGGTGATTCATTTACTATGATTTGTTCAAGGTAGAGTACATTCTAAGTTTTCCTAGCAGAAAATTTGTATTTATATTCTAGAAGGGCCTTGGTCTGTCATGAAAGTTTCAAGTTCTTCATTCTCACGAAATCTCGATTATTCATAACTACCTTCTTGAATTTAGTTTAGTTTTAGGTTTGAGGCAATCTCCCTAACGAGAAGAGTTTAGCATTATGTCTCAACGAGATATTGAAACACTATAAGAACAGTCCTCTGGAAACCAAGGTCTGATGGATTTCTTTTCATATGAAGTAGAGATCGCCAAACTTCTTTTGAGGAAAACTCGAGAAATCATGAGAATTCAAAATTCAATTTTAATATTGACCCTGAAACAGGCAGAAAAATGTGATATTGGTTCACAGCAAAATATTCTGATTATTTGTTTCAAGACTTTATGAATTTCTGTTTACAGAGACACCATATTTTTTCCTTTGCCTTTTACGTTACTGACACTGCGAAAGAATGAGTTAACATCATTTATTTTCAGGACATGCTGAGTATTCTTACGACAATGTATTCGGAAACCTTAAAAATTACTCATCCTAAGAAAGTTTACGAATTCTCTAAGAAGTAGGTACTCTCTTTGAGAGAAGCCGTTTCCGGGGCTACAGAGAAGACACTCAAAGACTCAACAATCCTTCAAGTGAGTTCTCCCAGGCCATTGAAGAGAAGTAGCTCCCAAATATACCGCACTTCGAGAAATCTCTGTAAATCTGATCACAAGTCTCAGAAATATCGATACAGGAAAAGTCTTCTAAGAACTTTTCCCTTTGAGAGAAAAACCTCTGGAGTTTTGGGAAGACCGGGCAATTCTTCCCGCCGGGAATTTTTGGGGGACGAGAAATTTCTTGAAGTTTAAGGGTCCGGGCAATATTTCTCTCGCAGGTACTAGCGAGGAATTTCTTGAAGTTTCTGGGCCCGGGCAATATTTCTCGCAGGTACTAACGAGAAATTTCTTGAAGTTTATGAGAACATTTCTCTCGCAGGGAGCAACGAGAAATTTCGAGGCCCGGGCAATATTTCTCGCAAAGACTACCGAGAAATTTCTTGGCAGTTGGGGTCCGGTGCAACCTTTTCGCAGGGACTTCCATTGCACACGCCCGCCCCCCCGGAGGCGGCTCGAAATCTTCCTCCTCCTCTTGCACGTGTTGGGGAGCTGCGCCTAGCACTGCGTCTCGCGGTGGAGGTGGTAGTGGTGGGCGGCGCGCGGCGGGTACGTCGCGTGGGCGGCGGGCGGGGCCGGCTGGGGCGCCGGCGGGGGCGGCGGGGGCGTGGCGGCGGCGGCGGCGGCGGCCGCTGCGCGTTCGTCATCACGCCACCCTCGCTGTCGAGGTGCGCCGCTTCTTGGTCGCGCGGTGCAGCGCCGTGGCCGCGGCGGCGGCGGCCGACCGCCCAGCCCCGCCCGCGTGCATCACGTGGTTGTCGGCGCGAGCGACTTGAGCAGGTCGGGCTGCGGCTGCGGCTGCGGGGGCGGCGTCTGCGTGGTGGCCGTGGGTGGATGCGTGGTGGTGCTGGGGGTGGTGGTGGTGGTGGTAGGGGAGCGTGGCGAGCGGCCGAGGAGAGCGTGGAGGCGGTGGTGTGGCCGCCGCCGTGCCGGGCCGCCGCCGCGCCGCGCCGCGCGCTGGCGCAGCGAGCGGTGCGAGCCTTGCGGTGAGGAGCCATCTGCGGGGTGCCGGCAGCGCGTGCCCATGGCGTTCATGTAGTCGGCGATGAGCAGCGTCAGCTCGAGGATCTTGGGGCTTGAGGGCGAAGAGCAGCTTGTGGGGGGCCTGGCCCGGCGCCGGCAGCGACGACGACGCCGTCGAGCACTCGGCCCCGCCCCCGCCGCCCGCGCCCACCACCAGCATGAAGTCCTCCTGGCAGCCGCCGAACGTCACCACGGCGCCGTACGGGTAGCGCGCCAGCGGCTGCATCGCCGCCAGGTCCAGCAGCGTCACCGCGTCCTCCGCCACCGCCAGCCACACCTGCCACACGCACGCGCGCACGTGCAAGGGGGCGAGCCACGCGGAGGCGGGGGAGAACAAACAGGAAGACACGCGAATGCACAAGCACGGGAGGCGGAGGCCCTCGGCCAGGAGGAGAAGCAAGAGAACAAAGGGAAATAGATACGAATGCACAGGAGAAGCAACAAGAAAACAACGAAGCAAAAGTGAATGAATACGTGGTAAAAGACACAGAGGAAGACGTAGATGTCAGGAGAAGGAGGAGAAAACAACGAGGAGTAAAATGACAACGCACGTGAGAAGATAGACAACAAAGAAGAAAAGAAAATGAATGAAGAAGAGGAAGAGGAAAACAAGAGCAGGAGCAAAAAACAAAGAAAAGTGGAATGATAACGCACGTGGGGAGGAGAAAGACAACAAAGAAGAAAAGAAAGTGAATTAAAAAGAGGACGACACTCGTGATCAGGAGAAAGGGGAGAGCAAGAAGGAGGTAGTTGACAAGGAAGAAGCAGACGATCAGAAGGTGGAGAAGAAGGTAACAAAAGGGGAAGAACAGGAGGACGAGCGGGAGAGGAGGAAGAAGAGTTGAAAGAGAAAGAGATGCGAATGCACAGAAGAAGGACAAGCGCAGGAGTCCGAGGCACAGCACGTAAAGGTGGTAGAAGAGGACCACGACGAGAAGCAAGAGATCAAAGGAAAAGAGACACTAATGTACAGGAGAAGGAGGAGGTGGAACAGAAAGATGAAAAGCAGGAGAGTCGGCGGCACAGCAGCAGACGAGAAGCAGGCAGAAAGAAGAGCGCAAGGAGAAGGCAGTTCAGGAGTAAGAAGCAGAGGACCAGTAAGTGGAGAAGAAGATAACAAAGGGGAAGATAATGCTAATGATCAGGAGGAGGAGGACGAAGAAGAGGAAGAGAAATAAGTGTAGAGACAAAAAGAAGTCTCAGAAAGACGAAGAGGAAGTTCTAAATAGTTAGAAGAAGGTGGAGGGTAAAAAGGACCAGGGGATGAAGGGTAAAAAAGAAAGAAAGAAAGAGGAGAATAAGAATGTTTAGGACGAGAAGGAAGAGATCAAAGAAGAGAGAGAAGAGGCATGTGTACAGAAGAAAGCGGAGAGTAAAGAGGAAGAGGACCAGGAAGAGAATGAGAATGCACTGGAGGAGAAGCGGGGGAGAAGGAAGAGAACAACGAAGAGGAAGAAGAGGTACTTACTGAAAAGAAGAAGGTGGAGGGTAAAGAGGAAGAAAAACAGGAAGAAAATGAAAATGCATTGGAGAAAAACGGAGGAAAAGGAAGAGAACAAAGAAGAGGCATTTACTGAAAAGAAGAAGGTGGAGGGTAAAGACGAAGAAAACCAGAAAGAGGATGAAAATGTACTGGAGGATAAGAGGTGGAGAGGGAAGAGAACAAAGAAGAGAAAGAAGAGGCATGCATTCAGAAGAAGGTGGAGGGTAAAGAGGAAGAGAATGGTAATGCACTGGAGGAGAAGGAAGAGAACAAAGACGAGGGGGGGGGCGTACCTGGCAGCCGGCGCCGGTGCCGTCGACGAGCTGCGCGAGGGCGTCGGGCGCGGCCTTGAGGCGCGCCTGGAAGAGGCCCGCGCCGAAGAAGGCCCACTTGCGCGCGCACGTCAGGTAGATGCGCACGCAGTCCAGCAGCGACCGCCCGCGCAGCGCCGCCCACTTCTCCGCCAGGCGCTCCTGCAGCGCCCTGCGCACCGCCAACGCTCAACGCTCAACACCTCAACACTCAGGCTCTCAACGCTCACTCACAGACATTCTTACTAGCTCACTCAACATTCAATATCGTTCTCACTCCTCACTCACTATCATTCTCATTCGTTCACTCAACACTCACTATCATTCTCACTCAACACTCACTATCATTCTCACTCAACACTCACTATCATTCTCACTCGCTCACTCAACACTCACTATGACTCTCACTCTCTCATTTAACACTCACTATTACTCGCACTCTCTCATTTAACACTCACTATTACTCGCACTCCTCACTATCATTCTAACTCCTCACTATCATTTTCACTCCTAACTCACTATCATTCTCACTCAACATTCACTATTACTCTTCCTCATTCGCTCACTCAACACTCACTATTACCCTTACTCATTCACTCGCTCAACTATTACTCTTACTCAACACCCACTCACTACCACTCACATTCACTCGATTCTCAACCTCTCACTTCCCGCGCTGCCCCCGGCTGTGGAGACATTTTGCAGAGTGTAGATTACAGTAATCATGTCACCCAAAACTGGGTCCAGTCCAGAAAGAGGTTTTGCACAATGTTTAGTTCGAAATGGAAGTCGTTCCGAACAGTGGCGGCAGAGAGGGAGCAGAATTTCCATAATGACGCATCCTCTTGACTTGCATTTGTTCGACTACATCCGAGTACCATTTCCCTCTTTCTTTCTTTCTTTCTTTCTTTTTCTCCCTATGTATAGATAGGGACGGACGCGTCAATGGAGATAAGTTTTCGAAACTGAGTATAAACCTAGGTTAAATTCAACCGCTTGCTGGAGAAGAATTCTAGCGGCCAGCTCTTCTGAGATGTTTCTCTGATCAATGCTATGCGAATACCGGAGCAGGACCCGTGAACCGCGAGCGATCTTTCGAATGTTACGTACAAACAAAGAAGCTTTCAGTTATCAATAAATTCAACATTCTTATAGACCAAAGTGAGCAAAGATCAAAATACAATCAAATAAGAAAACGTTTTTTAAATCACTCTGACCATAAGACTCGTGGAATCAAATAGTGTTTATTTATGCATAAAAAATGCTCCAATCAGGGCGGTGTGTCTCAAAAAGTTTATCGCTTTTCTATCTGATTTTTCTTACCGCTTCTCTCTACTGGCCACTCATAAACTGTGACTCATCTATCTTAGGAGGCGGTATACGTAGATCGCTATGTCCATGTCCAATAAACTACGTAAGTACTCGCACCTTTATGATTTTAATACAGCTTACAGTTATATTCAATTTTTCATATTCAAAAAATTAAAATATTCAATGTTTGCGCACTTTGGAACTGTTGGACATAATTTCCTTCGTGAAAATTATGTACCACTCGCGTATCACTCACACTATTAAATACCACTCGTGTTAAGAAAATTCTCAGAAAAATCACAGTTATATACAATATGTGGCGCAGTTTGGAACTGTTGGACTTTATTTCACTCGCGGGATAGTCCTATTAAATACCACCCATACTTTGGAAATTCTTAGATAAATCCCTTCCTTGCTTCACGAGCTGGGGATTTATCGACAATTTCCAAAGCAGTCGCGGTATTACCAATGAAAAAATTTCGACACTCAATCACCCATTCACTCAACGCTCTATCACTTACATTCGACACTCACTCGACACCCATTCACTCACTCAACACCCATTCACTCACTCAACACTCATACACTCACTCGACACCCATTCACTCACTCGACACCCATTCACTCACTCGACACCCATTCACTCACTCGACACCCATTCGCTCACTCGACACCCATTCACTCACTCGACACCCATTCACTCACTCAACACCCATTCACTCACTCAACACCCATTCACTCACTCAACACCCATTCACTCACTCAACACTCATTCACACACTCAACACCCATTCACTCACTCAACACCCATTACCTCTCACAACCCATTCGCTCACTCAACACCCATTCTCTCACTCACCACCCATTCAAAACCCATTCACTCACCCAAAACCCATTCTCTCTCACAACCCATTCGCTCACTCACCACGCATTCAAAACCCATTCACTCACTCATCACCCATTCTCTCACTCAACACCCATTCGCTTACTCACCACCCATTCGCTCACTCAACACCCATTCCCTCAATCACCACCGCGCACGCGTCGCCGGCTGGGCGCGGCCACTCACTTGAGGTCGTCGGAGGAGAGCCCGTCGCGGTAGCGGTACGGGTAGAAGCGGTCGAGCGCCGTCAGCACGTGGTGCTGCAGGTGCTGGCCCGAGCCGCTGCCGCCGCCGCTGCCCCGCGCCTTCTCCGAGTTGAACTCGCCCATGTCGATCTGCAACCACAACCACCGCCGTCAAGGCCGCGAAACGAACGCGCCGAAGTTTAATGGAGTCGTAGGCTTCCGCGGCCGGAGTCATGTGCGTGATCTGGACTGTCCGGGTGACGCCGCGTCGAAGGCTACGTTGCCGACGATTCGACCATCCTGTCGTGGTCTTTCTCATACCAGCCCTGAGGAAGACCACGACAAGATGGTCGGAAGTCGGCAACACAGCTTTCGACGTGACCTCACCCGGACAGACCAGATCACGCACGAGCCGAAGTTTGTCAAATCGATACACTACGTCGGAAGGTATTTGGACAGTCGCACTTTTTTTTACTCTCTCGGGTGGCTCGTTAGTTACGCGTGCTGGCTTTCTACGGCACAACCCTCGGGTTCGATTCCCGGTTGAGGTAAATTATAACTGTGCGCTTTCCTTACAAATGTCCCTTATCTATTGTGTTGTGTTGACGTTTAGAAAGCCCACCCTAAGCTTAAGATCAGTATATACTGTGAAGTGTTGACTTCGGGCTAACCACACGAACCTCTTATCCGCTGGCCGAGAGGCTGTCACTGATAGTCGGCCAAGGCCCGTATCGGGCTGTCTAGCCATAGAACAGGGTAGGAATTTGTTGATAGATCAACACCCAAAATTATTCAGAGGTTTACATTGCTATAGAAAAAGTCTGCTGGAAGTGTTTTTAAAATTATTTTTTAGATACTTGTTATCCAAGGTTTCGAGAAAGCTTTCCCCATCTTACACTTAGGTTTTTATTTTTTGGCGCGTGAGAGTGTCTTTATGATGGGATATCCCGTAGGCATTTCGCGTCTCGCGTCTTCGCGCATGTCGGTCGTGTCGCAAGATGTCGCATGATTGCGACCGTACCGATCAGTGCTGGCGATCATGCGACATCTAGCGGTACGACCGAGACAGACGAAAAATGCCATGGGATATCCCATCATAAAGACAGGTCCTCACGCACCAAGAAATAAAAATCTAAGTATAACGTCTTCTCATCATTTTGTGTATTGGTCTGTCAAAAAACTCCAGTTGCCAAATACCTTCCGAAGAAGTGAATTAACCGTAAGACAAACACTAATATGATACGTATAATGTAAACTCAATGACTGTCCTAAAAACTTTTAATTTTTTTCGGGAAATTTACATTAAGAATTTTTTTAATTAGAAAAAGTGTTGATTTTGTTTGTAATCAATTACGGCTTTCAGTATACAATTACAGCTACTGAAGGTGAATTCAAATTCTGCGTCTCGAAAGATCGACGAAAATATGAATAAACAAATATGCATACCCTATAGAAAAGTGCTGATTGAGCCAATGTGTGTGCTTATTTGTTTGAATGGTTCAATATCTATGTATGGTTTATTAGTATTTTGGTCAAACGATACATTTAAAATTTCACTACGACTGCGTTGCGACAAGAGAAAGAGCGCCTGAAGAAGTGAGGTTATGCAATCCGCTCGACTCCCGAGTGTTTGCGAGACACTGGTTGCCTAACGTCCTCACTGCAGGCCCCACATTCAATATAGGACGAGATGTTTGAAGGAACGTAAAATTGCTGATGAAATATTTTTGAATTTGACTGGTTTTGAAAGACTTAAAAATTGTAACAAACCAGAGCAAATTAACATACATAATAATCAACGAACACTAATGAGCACAGAGTGAAGTTGCACAAAGAAAATAGAATTAACTACAATATTTAAACTAGCATGTTAAAAGGGGACAAAAATCAGATATAAAAGAGCAGAGCACAAGTAAAAGATAACGACGAGGAGAGGTGAAGGAGAATAAGAAAAAAGGAAGGGGAAGAAAAAATGGGTGAGACATAGGGAGGAGGAAAAATGAGAGAAAAGGCAGGCTTGATGAGGAGATAAAAATAGGGGAACTGGAAGGGAGAGAGGGCACCTAGGAGGAGTGAAGGGGAAAGAGGAGCAGAGAGAGAATAGAGAAGGGGAAGAGGTGCAGAGAGAGAGAGAGAGAGAGAGAGAGAGAGAGAGAGAGAGAAAATGGGAAGAGGGGAGACGAGGGGAAGGGAGACGAGGGGAAGGGAGACGAGGAGAGAGGATATATAGTGAAGACAAGGAGATTGGAATAGATGAATGGAGGCGAGAGAAGGAATAGAAGAGAGAAGGGGAAAGAGAAATACAGGGAATAGAGATGTTGAGGGATGGAATGGAGGAACGTGAGGAAATTGTGGCGTCGTTAACACGAGGGCCAGAACCGTTAGGTTGGTGAAAGTACGCTGCGGGGGAGGAAAGGGGTTGACGCTGACATACGGAGTTGTTGCGACATTCCTGGCGGCGTATGAAATCTCAGGTAGTGCCTGCAGAGCTCAAAAATACGGAGGGACTGTAAACTCGAGGATGCTGCGGCGAGCCTCGTTCTACGGAAGCGAGGCAGTCCAACCCCTCGAAGACATCCGTGTGGGGGCGTAAAAACTCTAGAGGCATGGCCCTGCGACGCCTCGCGCCACCGGCAGAGCCTATTCTATGGAACACGTGGTGGGGGTGTTAGCCTCAACCTATTGAACGCGGCGGTCATCTGCGCCCGCGTTCTCATCTCAGTTGCATCGGGAAGCTTGTACGTGTGTACAAAGGGGTGTAGGAGTGGTGGGCGAGATGTCCGGAGAGTAAGGGCCAGACAACTCGCGGTGTGTAGGCACACGGTCGCCAGACCGGGTTTAAATTTTGGGTCAGGCCATGTGACGGTAATTGTCACGGGACGGGGTCCGACACGCGCAATCACGCGTGGCTTGTATTTTCCTGTCGGTAAAGCAGTGTTCTGAAGGAAAAGGTTGCGAGTGTTTTAATATTAGCAATTCATTTGTAACTTGTACCATAATCTTTGATATTATATAATCTTTCTTTTTGAGTTATTGAAATTATATTATCCTTTAATTTCTACTACGTACAAAAATACGTCGTAGTGGGAGGAAGAGAGGGGAAATAGGAGAGAGAAGAAGACGAGAAAGAGGTATTAACGTAGTTTAGGGGAGAGATGAGGAAGAGAACATGTAGGGAATTATAGGAGAATAGGATGTTGGTGGAAGATGAGGGAATAAGAAGAGTATAAGGATGGGGACAGAAGATGGGAATTAGAAATAGTGGAGAGATAGATAGAGGAGAGGAGTTTTGGAGGAGGCGAGTGAAGGCGAAGACGAAGAGGGAAGATGACGCTGGGGACAGAGAGGAAATTGGATGGAGAGAGGAGAGAGATATACTCATGGGAGGTGTATGGGGAGAAGGAGAGAGAGATTGCGTGAGTAGTGAGGGGACAGAGGAGGAGAGACGGAACGGAGTGGTAATGGCCGCCAGAGGGGAGAGAGAAAGGAGAGAGAGAAAGAGAGATAGAAAGAGTAGAGAAAGCGAGAGAGACAAGAGAGAGAAATGAAAGAAAGCGGGAGAGAACGAGAGAAGAAAAGAGAGAAGAGTGAGTGAGAAAGAGAGAGACAGAGAGAAGAGAAAGAAAGAGAGAGAAAGAGAATGAGAGAAAGAAAAGAAAGAGAGGAAAGAACGAGGGAGAAGAATAGAGAAGAGAGAGGAAGCAAGAGAGAGAGAGAGAAATAGAAAAAGAGAAAGAGGAAATAAGCAGAAAGAAGAAAAAGACGAAGCACGAAAAAGAGGGAGCAGAGAAAAAGAGAAAAAGAGAAAGAGAAAAAGAGAAAGAGAAAGGAAAAGCAGAAAAAGGATAGAGAAAAGAGAAAGAGAACAAAAGAAAAAGAAAGAAGCGAGAATGAGAAAAGAGAAAGACGAGGAGAGAAAGAGGAGAGGAGAGAGGAAAGTGAAGAGAGAGAGGGGGGGCAGGGAAGGGGGCGTGGGCCCCGACCTGGCGACCGTGAGCGCGCCAGCCTCGAGCCCAGGTCGCGCGTGAGGGGAAAGCGGCACGAGCAGCGCCTGGTGGGTTGGTGCTGGTACGCCAGCAGCAGCCGCTCGCGCTCCGTCTCGGTGCGCGCGCCCCCGCCAGATACAAAAGCGCGCTTCTTGAAACCGTCTGGATGCAGGCGCGAGTTCTCGACCATTGCACTGCTTCTTGCTCAGCGCAGCGCCGTCTCCCACTTGGAGATCACGTCGCAGCAGCTGCAACAACACGCGCACGAAATCGCTCGACAAAGCACTTGCGGTAATTACCGATTTACGAAAAATAAATTCAACTCTCACAATCAACCATTCACTCAACGCTCTATCACCAACATTCTGACCACTCAATTTCTCCTCAACGACACCCATTCATTCACGTCCAACACTCTAACCCATTCATTCACTCAATTCATTCAGTTCTCTAACACCTGCAATCACATCTCACAGACCCATTCGCTCAACTCAGCCACACTCCCATTCCCTCATCATACTGCATTGGCACTCTCTCACCACCGTATTCTCAAATCACTGCACGTCGACATCGCCAATCACTCATCAAACAATCCAATCACTAACTCAACATCCCAATCACCATTCAAGTTAACAATACTCACTGAACATCCTAATCGCTGCACTCAACATCATATCACTTTCAGCTCACATCATATCACACTCACTCACAAGCATCCAATTTACTCACTCACATAGGAGTCCAGCAAAGGTGCACGTTCACTCACACCTATCCCATATAGTTCACTCAGAGAGACACCAATACTATATTACATACTACGCAACCACCAATATCACTCATCACTCAGCCACAAATATCATCATATCACAACCACAAGTCAACTTCACTCAACATCCTCAGATCACTCAGTCAACATCCAATCACTCATCTCAACTCACACAATGAACTCACCCTCAATCATCCTAATCACTCAACTTCAACATCCAATCAGACCTTAACACTTCAATTCATCCAATCACTAACACTCAACATGCAATACAACTCACTCAAACAACGCATCACATCACTAAGTTCAACATCATCAATTCAGCTTTCCCTCACACAGCAGATCACTCACGTCTCAACTATCCAAATCACCTACAACGTTCATGAACATCCAATACAACTACACTCACAACATCCTATCACTCACTCTCACTAATATGACACTTACAATATCACTTCACCTCAACAATCGCGATCACGTAACACCTCAACAAGTTCCAATATCACTCACTCAACATCCAATCACTCACTCAACATCCAATCACTCACTCAATACTCATTCACTCTCTCAACACCCAATCACTCATTCAACACCCACTCACTCAACATCCAATCACTCACTCAGCATCCAATCACTCATTCAACAACCAATCACTCACTGAACATCCAATCACTCACTCAACATCATATCACTCACTCAACATCCAATCACTCACTCAACACCCAATCACTCAC
>BOPP01000167.1:34596-66039 GCA_017312745.1 Gryllus bimaculatus
CAACATCCAATCACTCACTCAACATCCAATCACTCACTCAACATCCAATCACTCACTCAACACCCATTCACTCTCGCAACCCATTCGCACACTCACCACCCCATTCCCTCACTCAATACTCATTCATTGTCTCAACACCCAGTCACTGATTCAACACCCACTCACTCACTCAACACCCACTCAAAACCCATTCCCTCATTCACAACCAATTCGCTTCGTCGCGTCTCTCACTTGCAAATCACGTCGCACAGCTGCAACGCCACGCGCAGGAAGTGTCCGAGGGCGTCGCGTAGCTCTACGTCTGCGGCTTCGAAGGCCACAAACTACCTTGCCTATGGTCGCGGACCATGCATTATTTGTGCGAACTACACCTGTCTTCCCCATATTGTTAATCGGGAGGGGGGATGGAAAATTCTTAAAGGTAAGCTTAATCTATTTTTTATAAAATGTTCAATTAACTTTACGTCAAAAGTAGTTAATTATAGTCATTACTTACAAGGTTATGTATCATATAACGCCAATATTAAAATCGTTTCTAATCATATATTAGTGTGTAATTACACAAATGATTTTATTGCCGATCCGGTGGCCGATATCGCTAAGGCAGTAGTACCGTAGCGATTTCGCACCGAAGGATCGCGGGTTCGAGTTCCGCCTCGGGCATGGATGTCTTGTGTTAGTCCCTTCGCACCCCTATTATCATCATCATCATCATCATCCTCACAATTACCATACCGTTACAAGCAATAGTGGTCGCTAATGACCCAGAAGTTGATGCGAACTTAAATAGCAAAAAAAAGTTATTTTATTGAACACTAAACACAACAAACCTCTTTCATTAAGGGTGTCTTGACTCCGACAGAGCGCGTGCGCTAAGTGTTATTTTCTCACCGGATATATTTGCAAGAGACTTACACTTTTTCTAATAACCTTTTGGGGGCCACGATAAATGGCACCGCGGGCCGCAAGTTGGATAACCCTGCTTTAAGTAATCAAAAATAATATTCCAGCGAATATGATCAATTCCTCCTGTTTCCCTTTTTAAAACTGATATCATAAAGAAATAATACAGGACATTTGAAGCTCAATACATATAATAATACAGGACAAAAAGCTCTCGAAACTATCTGACATGTAAATGAACCTAATAAATCAATTGTATTTGATTATTGTACCATTAGGTTTATAATTTCATTTTTCTCCTAATGTTTTATTTACTAAAAATAAAAACAAATTACATGTAATAAATCAAAAAGTTAAATGGAAAAGGAGGCCAGAAGTGAAGGTGTCACCTCTTGTTTTATGCTGCGCGTCTGTAACAGCCACTTCCCGCTGGCAGCCATGTGGGAAGTGTATTACTTAATGCACATGTTTTTTCTTCTTTATTTCTGTATCAGCAAATAGTTAAAGTCCTTCTGTAGCGGAGTAAGGAATAAACGCATTTACGAACATAACGCAAATTCTAGAAAATCACAAATCATAACAAGGTAAGTCGATTAATTGGATTGTTGGTGAAGTAGATACCTTTTTTATTATGATAAATAAATAAAGATATTGTCAGGTATCAATATTTTAGGCAGAACTTTGTTTTCGGCCCAGAAGCTGCAAGCTCTGAAGATGATCGCTACGCGATCGAAATGATCATAAGTTGAATTAAAATATTGATACCTGACAATATCTTTATTTATTTATCATAAAGGTAAGTCGAGTTGACAGATTATTCTGGCTCCAACTTGGTTTTCAGATAATCGGTTAAGTGCAAATAAGCTGAGTTGTCAGTTTATTCACCGATATGTTCAGTGAAATTTACTGTAACACACATACCCATGCATTCATTACAACTATTGTGTTTTATAATCAGTGTAATTGTTTATTTGACTTGTAATTGCGACAGCGATGTTGATTAAGTGGTGATGGTGGTAGTGGTGGGATGGTATTGTGTTGGAGAGGGGAAGTAGTTGTGATGCAGTTTCGGTTTTAAGGTGCTGGTGTAGATAGTGGTGCAGAGTTGTTTGTTGTAGTGTTGCTGCCGGTGGCGGTTATAGTGGAGGGGGGTGCTGTATACGGTACTGGTGAATATTGAGCTGATAGTGCACGGATGGTAGGGTTGGAAGTGGTGGGTGGTGGTAATGGTTGTTGGTTGGTGGTAGTGGGGATAGAGTTTGTGGTCGTAGTGGTGAAGGGATGGTGGTGACGGAGGCGTCGCTGGTAGTGGTTGCATGGCGGCGGGGTTTGTTGTATGATGGATGGTAGTGGCGCAGTAGGAAGTAGAGGGATAGTGATGGTGGTGATGATGGTGGTGGTGGTGGAAGTGATGGTATTGGGAGTGGTCTGCCGGTGGTGGTGTTGCTGGCGGTGATAGAGGTGGTGGAGGGATGGTAAGGGCGATAGTAGTGGATGGTGGTAGAGGCTGTTGGTTAGTGTTTGTGGTAGCGGTGGGAGTGTTGGTATTGGTGATGGCGAAAGAGGTCGTGGTCGTGATGATGGTGGTGAAAGAGGTTGAGATGATTGTGGTGGCGGTGGTATTGGTGGGGCGAGAGGTGGTGGTAGTGATAGTGGTCGCAGAGGGATGGTGTTGATGTAGATGGTGGTCGTGGAAGTGGTGGTAAGAACTAGGGTGGTGGTGATGACTGTTGGGTTGGTTGATGATGGTGTTTCTGCTGATGGCTGGAAGTGGTGGAGCTGGGAGTGTTGGTGGTGGAGGAGGTGCTGGTGATGACAGAAGCAGCAGCGGTGGTGGGGGCGAGGTATTGGTAGAGGTATGGTAGAGGTAAAAGTGGTGATGATGGTGGTGAAGGTGGTGGGGCGTGTGGTGGTAGCACAGGGATGGTGGTGATGATGGTGGTGATGATGGTGGTGGTGGTGAAGGTGGTGGTGATGTAGGCAGTGGTGGAGGAAGTAGTGATAGTGGTAGAGGTCTTCGTGGAGGCGCTAAGAGAGTGCTGAGGTGGTGGTGATGATTGTGGGTTGGTTGATGATGGTAGTGGTGGAGTTGCGAGTGTTGGTGGTGGTGGTGCTGGTAGAGGCCTTCATGTCGGCGCTGAGAGAGTGCCGGTGGTGGTGTTTGTGCTAGTTGCGGTGGCGCTGAGAGCGCGCTGGTGAGACGGGGGCTGACCTTGGCCTGCGGGTCGACGAAGTGCTCGAGGTCGCGCTCGATGGGGTCGTCGGAGGCGAGCGCGAAGCCCGAGGCCGCGGCGTCGCGGCAGCCCAGCTCGCCGCCCAGCGCCGCCAGCACCTCGTCCACCGTGGACGAGCCGTCGAAGCCCACCACGTGGTACGCGCCCGACGGCAGGTGCACCGGGATCGAGTGCGGCAGCGAGTGGTGGAACGGGTTCTTCAGCAGCAGCGACAGCGCCTCCATGCGGCTTGGGCGCGCCTCGCGCGGGCCGTTGGCCAGCGTGCGCTCCAGCGCGCGCCCGCAGTACGCCGCGTACTTGCCGCACTCCGTCCTGCGCACCGTTCATTCATGCATTCATACACGGCACGGCCACTGCTATGGTCATCACTCACAGGAACGGGGAGTACCAAAAGGCATCAGACACGATCGAATTTTTTTTATATCACTAATCCACCTCATCTACCGTCTACCTGAAATACCGCGGGGGGTGGGGCTGAAGTACTCACTTGGAATCGGCGTTGCGGTGCAGGTGCAGCTTGAGGAACCACAGCAGGCGGCTGTTGCGGGGCACGAAGAGGCTGACGGCCAGCGCCAGCAGTTGCCAGCCCTGCACGAACACGAAGGCCGGCGGGTTGGTCTTGCAGTCCAGAAGGCCCCCGCCGCCGCCGCCTCCACCACCGCTGCCGCCGCCGCCGCCTCCGCCGCCGCCGCCTCCACCGACGCCGCTGCCCGTCGACGACGTCTGGCCCTGCGCCGCGTCTTTCTTAGGCGCGCGGTCTCTGACGAGCGGGCACGAACCGACCACTGCCGACTTCGTAAAAAATTGAGACGGCAATGTCCGAATACTACTGGCTTTTGAGTTGAATTGAATTAATACCTTATTTTACGTGGCGAGACTCAGACCATGAGGCCTGCTCTTCCGTCTGACCACGCAAATTTCGCTACGCTCCTTTCACCACTACTAGCAGAGAAAGGAGGTATTTCTTGGACGAGAAACAGGCGATTTTGAATTTAGCTCAGAGGCGTCATTTAGGCTTGAGGATATTTTTTTACATGCAAGTAAATCTACTAACTTGGGACGGCCGGCTTTACTTCCCCTCCCAAGGAAGGCGTACGAAGGATTTTTTCGCCCTTAAAAATCCTCGGCTTCGATCGGGTTTGAACCCGTCAACAGTCCGATACGCTAACCGTTACGCCATCGCCGCGCGCAACTTCACTTTTTGCGAACGGAGACGGCGTTGCCGACTTCGTTCCAACGAACACGACAATGGACGAAGAATGCCGGTTTCTACGAACTAAGTCAATGGCCCAGCACTGTGGGCTTCGTTTGAACGAAGACGGCATTGGCCGAACATTGCCGACTTTGCGCAAACGGTCACGACAATGGATCGATTCTACGAACGGAGACAACCAAACACGGCCGACTTCGTACGAACAGCCACGACAATTGTCGAACACTGCCGACTTCGTATGACCAGCCACGGCGGCGTTCGTCCATTGTCGAATATTTTGTTGTTTTTTTCAAAAATATTGTATTATGAAGGCAATATGTCTAGGTTTTATAGTCATGCAGGTTTTATGGCCATTGCCAGAATAACTGATTTCTTATAGCATGATCACGGAATTAGGGCTAGCTATACTAATATATTACCCTCTTTCAGTCTAATTTTACTAAAATACGGCCTGACATGATTTCAGTAACGCAAGGATTGCTGAATTATAGAAAATTCAGTATTTTTATACTGAGATTATAATAAAAAGTTGGAAACATCAGTAATTGCTCGAAATCTTACAAAAATAATAATAATAAAATGTTTAATAAGTTTGACATTGAGGACAAATGAAAGTTTCTTGGCCTTTAAATAGTTAGTTCTACACCCATGGCCATATTAACCACAAAAAATATTAAAAAATCTCTCCCACGTTGGTAAAATATTGAGCAAATTTAACGGCATTAATTTGATTAGATTGCTCGTTAAATGCCCTAAACGTTGACGTATACTGCTAAAATACTAAATCTCCCTTTGTGTGTCACTAATGATAAAATTATCTGGAAAGAAGCTATAAGGCCTACAGAGCGCCTTCAGCACGTTCTGGACCGTGGAGGCTCTTAAGTGCGAATGCGCGAGTCAACAAGCCTAGTAGGAGGCAAATGCACTCCTTACGATCTTTCGGCCACCACGCTAATACTGGTAAATATTTTCAGCTAACATCATAGCCGCTACCAGGCCACAATTGCATCGCTTACCTTATTATAAAAAATCAACACATCCATTTACATTGTTATTTATATCAATATTACTGCTTCCTGGCCGAGATCTACATTTTGGTCGCGTTACGGCGAAAGTCGTCTTAAGTACGTGCTACAGAGGGTTTAATCCGAATGTCCGTAAGTGGAGCCCGACGTTCCTACAATATCACCAGCGTTGTCAAGCTGAGTGGAATGTTAACTTCATAATGTAATAGAAGGAACTTCATAATAATCGTAACTTCAAATTAACTTTACTCCATAGCACGTCACACACTGGTTTTACATAAATAAATAAACTTGCATTTTTATACAGTATTCTTTTTTCGTCCTTTCCTCCAAGTACTAGACGTGAATTCGTCAACATTTTTGCACAACAGCTACTTTTTAATCGACATTCTTAAGAGTAATAGTGATAGAACTGGAAGTGTCCTCTAATATGCATGACAGCGACCGTACTTTATAGAACTATTTCTACCATCTAGTTTTTTGTGTGTTGTGACCATCTCGTGGAACTCATTCTAAATTATGTGCAAATACCCAAAATATCAGCTACTGGTGGATGCAGATCATTATTTTTTTTTTCAATCAGGCGTACAACATATGTTAGCGTTCATGGCCTTATAACCTTACAAAGTTAGGTACGGCATGCTGAAACTACTATGGAGAAGGGAATTGCATTAGAAGTCACATTTTCTTAGTCAACTACTACAGGACATGGAGATACATTTAACACCTTAAGTACACTTTACAGACTTCATGTTATTAATGCTTAGAAACCTAATTCATTCCCAACACCAAAGCAACACACACTCTTACAAGCACAATGGTAGGTACAACATCTACTTACGCTACACAGCTACCAGGCCGCTACAACCACCAGCACCATGACAACAATTATCACCACCACTACCACCACATAAGGCAACACAAAAAAAGCGGCTAAATTCCGAATAATGCGAAGTTACAGCTGTCACCTCCACAGTCACCATCTAGTAGTAGTGACTGACAACCACTGCTCGAATATAGCGAAACAAATAAAAAGTTCATAGTACAACACAAGACCAGCGGATCTTGATATTCCAGCGCAGGCAAATCTCGAAAAAATCGACAGCGATGATCGAGAGTTGGAAAGACCATGTCTGACCATGCACCCTACAGCAGCAACAATCAAGTTCTTTCACCAAGACAAACACAAATGACAGAAGAAGGCAAACCAACAGCGAAGCTAACATGAGATAACAGTGACACAAAAAAGCAAATGACACAGAGAAAAAAATTTACTAAATTTGACGCAGAATATCATTTCTTACTCATACGAATGATTAAGTCAAACAACGAATGCCTAGCATCAATTGAAATCAATTGATAAGTATTAACTTTAGATTACTCTATAACAACTACTTAAAAACTTTCTTGGCGATCTTAAAGTTATTAAAGACGTCTTAACTGAAACTTTGAAATTGAATCCGAAGAAATGTCATTCGTGGGATCATTTAAAACCTGTTCTTCCAATATTCTGAACAGAAACATACATTTTTTTTTTCCTTTTTGTCTAACTCAGCGACATAAACATACTGGGACTCTTTCATTCCACGCGAAGTGATTAGACATGACCTGAGATCAATACTCATTAATTTCTCAAAATATTCATCACAGGCTAACAAAATAAATAATCTGGCAAAACACGATTTATTTACTTACACACAAAATATGTTTTGCGGGTTATTTTTCCATCAGAATGTCAACGGCCAACTACTCACAAACGGAGTGGCGTGGAGCCAATAAATGCAACACTAATTTAATGATTTTAACAACAACAACAATAATAATAATAATAATAATAATAATATACCTACAAAAGATGAGGAAAATAATGCCTGAAATATTTTCGGCGTGTGTCAGTAAATATAATACACCGCAATTTTGCACGAGTCGCGTCCAGAAAGTAAGTTTCCCTGGGATGTGAACAATATTAAATATATAATGGAAACACAAGAGATAGTAATTATAAAAAATTAAACGCATTTTCACGTACATTTGCGCAATGTTTCACTAATATCAGAACTCCTTTATTGATTGACCGTTATAAAGTATTATGTTATTATGTTAATTGCGTTTATTATACACTACAAACCACTCCATCCTTAGCACAAATGCACTGTCACCCCTCCCCCGCGCCACCTCGTTCTGAAGTTTGTCTTAAGAAAAGCAATGGATTAATACATTTTATAGGAAATTTTATTTCCTACAAATTTGATGCGAATTCCATGAATCTATGAAAAGGGTGCTAATAAACCTTGAGTAATCGCTTGAATTCTGCCGAACAAGTTCCACGTCACTAAAGCTCCAGTTTCTCCTACATTTATTACACAAATTTCGCTGTATTTTCTTGATCCGATCACCAACGCTGAGCTTATTACGGATCCAATGAATGTGCCAGAAGATCCAAAATGCGGCACATCCAAAAAAAAACACACTTCTCGGATGATTCGAGGCGGCAACTAAGACACAATAAACGAAGGCTCGACGGGGGAGAGAAAAAAAGGGGGAGGAAAGAAAGAAAAAAAAGCATTAGAAAGAAAGAAACACGAAACCACAGTGCCTAAAGAAGTGCTATAGTGCGTTCAAGTGGAGGGTTGCTGAGGGAAAGACTACGAGGAAACAGCCACCAGAAACAGAAAGCCGGATGCAAGATGCAAAGACAGACGATGGAAAGAGACGATCGAGAGGAAGAAAAAGAGGAGAAGAAGGAGGAGGATGAAAAGAGGGAAGAACGTTGCGCTCTGCATATACGTTGTGGCGTTCTCACCGGAGACGATTTTTTGTAATTAAGCGTGAGTTTGGGTTACACCAACAACCCAGACGTAAAGGTCACAATGTCTCCTTTTTCTCGCAATTTGGAATAAATGAAATGTACAAGTCACAATTTACCACTAAACAAGAAGAGATTTGCTTTTCAGAATTTATTGATAAATAAATAGGCTAGACTATAACCGATGGACTACGTAAAGAGACACGAGTAATCATCGTAATAAGTCATTATCCAAATTTTAATTAAAATGAACTTACGACTGTTTATCTCAAATTCAAATCAAGATTTCTGTGTCTTCACAACTAACATCCTCATGATATTTGTAGTTTATAACGCAATTTGAATAAATTCACATCTTTAAAACAAGCTATATTTTGTCATAAGTATAGTTATCTACAGATAACAGTTAATTCATTTAAATATTCATGAACTTTATTCCCATCTTTCGGAATTTCGTATAAACAACGCCCAAATATAATTTATTCGATATCATGGCCCGGTATTTCGACAGAGCTTTTCTTTAATATATTTCTATTCTAGCGTTTTCTGATTCTTATCCATCAAATGGAGTCAGAAATGGCCTTTCAAAAAAGCATCGCGTAGAATTTGCTAGAGTACAGTGGAGCAGCACAAACACCTGAGTAATGGGAATCAATTATCGACCATTTCATGATGTTACGTCGGAAAATGCGAGTTGCAGCAAGACTGTTGAGTGGTTCTCAATCGTTATTCTGCCTTGTATTTCGCAACTTTTCTATCATTTACTCCAATTATCGGTGTTTTAATAACACATATCTATCACGAAGTATGTAACTTTGAACTTCATTATACTCCAATACATTTATCATAAATAAATAACTATGAACATAATTTAATTTAGTCCGGGGATCTTCCCCCTATCTTCCAGTCCACGAACCGACAACCACAAGTTTAAATGAGACTTCCGTTGTGTCGTAATGGTGTTATATTGAGTAATTCTCACTATTTCACGAAACGATGGAGCAAAAACTTATTTCAGCCCAGCAGTCGAACGGGACGACATATTATAATCTATAAATGTATAAAATGCACAAAAATTAAAGAGACTTGTCTACGTTTCAGTCCTGACTTTCAACGTGTTCAAAATAATGCTGAGAACTCCACACTACGCTTTCAGTTGTCACGTGGACAAGTATCAAGAGCTAGCAACAAGAGATAGGAAGCGGGATCCTCCAATTAACGAAATGGCTTGGCGCGAAAAAAAAGGATCAGTGGCAGTATACCAGATCCATGATACTGTAACAAGTTCCCATATTGCAGTATCATGGATCTGGTACACTGGAACTGTTCTGTTTTTTTTCGTGTACGCGATGAATAAAACTCTCAATTACAGCACCCAAACGGTCCATTTGACACGTCTCGCTGCTCTGTCGCGGTTTGCAACGAACTCGACTTCTTTCATTCTAGACGATTGCCCCGCGAATCAGAATGACGTGTCGTGTGTTTGCGGGATACGCTGATTTCTACCATGTTCCTTCATTTGTACTTTACTGACACGGCGTGCCTAGGTCGATAAAGTAAAACAGGCATTTGTCTAAAAATGCGAGATCCAATCATCGGTGGTATCAGGGCACGGTGAAGACAACAAGTCCAGAAGATGGGAACTCACGGATGGGTCTAGTTGGCAATGTGTTCGAGATGAGATCTCGATGTCAATCGTATGGTCAGAACTTCGATGTTTTTTTACAAAATCATCGATATGTATAACGTCGATTTACTGAAGTCAAGTTTAGTGATGAGTGTTTTATTTCTGAACGAAAAAGTACCGTAATAAAAAACTATAACAATATTCAGATACCAATAAATGCAACAGAACAATTTCAGAGCAAAGTGATCACGGATAAAAAATAAGTTGGACAAGATTTCGTTGCATAACAGTCTTGTTTAATTGTTCGATTCAGTTTTAATTTAGTTTTCTCAGTTGCAAATAAAGACGTTTATTAACTGTTGCTTTAAAATATCCTTAGTGTGGGGAATTTTGTTATTAACATCAATGCTTAAATTAAGACGCTTATTAGCCCTAAACAAAGCAACGTTATCGGGAAGGTTCTCTTTCGACACGGTAAGTTTAAAGGGCAACTCCCTAATTCACTCTCGAAAGAATGGCAGCACTTAAGATTTCTTTATTTACTTATTCACTCATTTATTTATTAATTTACTTATTTATTTTTTATTGTTTGTTTATTTATTTACTTTTGAGTTGAACGTGTAGTCATTCTCCTTCAACACTGTCAGTCATACGTCAATTCAGTCATTGCCTTCTCATCCCTACCGGCCAGAGGCTCAGCGCCATTAGAATCCGGGTTTCTCAGACGGTCACCCATCCAGCTACCTGTAGTGTCTCGAGCTGCCTAACTTAACGAGTTGTACTACCTCCACGTCATCCGGACTGTTATCCCCAAGCTTTCAACCTCGCGTGAACCTACCACTTGAACCGGAGGATCGGCCGCTGGTTGGTGGCGGAGGGTGTTGGGATGGTGGAGGGGGAGGGAGGGGAGCGACTCCTACCTGCGCGTGGCGGTTGGGGAGCGTGCGCGCCGCCGGGCCCCGCCGCCGCCGCCGCCGTCGACCCCGCAGAGACGCCGCCGACGCCGACGCCGCCGTCGCCGCCGCCACCGCCGTCGCCTGCTGGTGGTGGTGATGTCGGAGGCGGCGGCGCGGCGGAGGCGGCGGAGGAGGCGGAGGGCGCGGAGCGGCGGCGGCGGACGAGCCACCGCCGCCGCCAGCTGGCACCCCGCCGCCGCGCTGCCACGCCACCGCCGCCGCCGCCGCCCGCCCCCGAGCGGCGGGCGCAGAGGCGCTCGACGACGAAGAACTGGAGGCGTCGCAGGCGAAGAGGACTGCGTGGCGCACAGCAGCAGCTGCTGCACAGCCCACGACGGAAGCCCACGTCACCCACCACCCGCCACAGCCCCGCGCCCGCGCTGACACGCATGCGACTTATATGGCACGCTCCTTTCTGGTCGTGGGGCTCGAGGGGAGTTTTCCCTTGTGCGGTGGGACGGAATGCTCCTTTCTACTCTATTCTCGGTTCTCCGTACCTAGACGTAACGAGGTTCTCCCTTCGGCGGTGGGAGGGGGTACTCCTTCCTATCTTTTTCGCGGTTCTCCGTACCTAGACGTAACAAGGTTTTCCCTTCTGCTGTGGGACGGAATGCTCCTTTCTACTCTATTCGCGGTTCTCCGTGCCAAGACGTAACGAGGTTCTCCCTACGCCGGTGGGACGTCGCATACAGACGGAGAGTCGCATTGCAGGCGCGTTTATCTGCTCCCTCGATAAAGTGTCCGGCCCCTTTCCCTTTGGAATTTACCGCATTCAATGTATGCTTTGCTGTCAAGGGCTAATAACTAGAGTCGGGTTTTAATCAAATGCCTTTTTTTTCTTTTTACTTTAGAATAATGCCTTTTAGTATAGACACTTTAGAACACAGCTATTTACTATTTTATGTCATGACAAAAGGAAATTACCCATTTTTATATGACATTTTATAGCAGTTTTCGTTGAGCTCGACTAATAAGTCTTTTTTTTTTTTTAACTTTTTCGGTCATTTTTAAAAACTTTATCTTTGATGTCATCGATTTTAATATCATTTTAATGGTTCATGCTTCAAATAATATTTTCGAGATGCAACAAATGTTTTCCATAGAATTACTCAGTACCCTACTTGATTTCATTCGCTCAGAAATTGTAACGTCAGTCGTTGTATGTACTGTAAGGTTCTTTTGACGCCTCAGCGCCATTGGCAGTTTGGCCGATTTCGGCATACGCAAATACAGATTTCCTGATAAAGGACAGACCAAACCAAACGTTTGCAAGCTGAGTTCACTTGAACAATACAAAGAAATTTCAAGTACATCAGTAACGTATCCAATAACTTGAGTTGTTCATCTCAAGTGATTTTGATCAATTTTTTTACGTCATTTTTCTTTGCTTTTACGACATTTTTAAAACATTTTAAGAGCATTTTATTGATAGTTTGTGGCGATGTTTTAGGTCATCAAAATCCGCCCCCCTGCTAATAACGAACCCTACATGACATCCGGCCTAGGTTTCGGGTGCACGAGACGAGATGGCGTCTGTACTGGTTGAAGACGCCAGCGCCTAGACCGTGAAGTGTCAAGGGTGGATATTAATATCTTGAGCCCGGAGGTGGGGTGAGGTTATGCGGCGGTGAAAGAGGTTATGGTGTCCACGGAGTTGGTGTATCGCGTACAGCCTTGACCCGCTCAACTGTTCACCCACATTGTTTTTCACATTAAAGGATTTGTATCTTTGGAAATATAAATATTGTTTTGTAATTCAAATTGCATTTACTATTAAAGTTCATGAAATTTATTTTGTATTATGTCACAAAATGAATACCTATATCTCCCCTTGTTCAAATAGCAGAAACACTACGTAATATTTTTCAAAAATGTCTGATCCTATTTTTTTGATAATTACAGTTAATAATTTTTTCAAACACTCGAATTATACCATTTTAATTTTTTATTATTATCATTTATGGACTAACAATATTTGGAGTAGAAGGAACAGTGCACTAGTTTTTGCATGTGAAATTTAAGCTTTGAAGTTTGCATTTGGACATTTTTCATAACATACAGTAGAGAAATGAAACGTAAAATGAGAACGCACTTCTGAAGTGTTTGAAACCAAATGGTATGAAATGCACGAAATAATAAAGCAGAAATATAAAAATGTTGAAAAGCAACAAGATGATTGAAAAACAACGCACAAAAAAAAATAAAACATGGCACAATGCACAAATGTGTGAGTAAGAAAAATATGGCAAAAATTGAGTATGGATATATAAAACATTCCTCAATTCTATAGAGATTTGATATCTCCAGTTCTACCACCAGGATTTTCTTTAGTGTATGGGTGTGTTGGACAGTAAGTGTCCAACCGACTTGATGTATAGAATAATGTAATAACCTAATAAAGAATCTTTCATTTCTGCAGAATTTAAAATTTATTTTTATTTTTTGATTTATATTCATTTATAATATATTCAAACAAAATTGAATGATTTTCATTGCTATGCAAAATTAGTAGAAATTATATTTTTGAATGTTGTTATCAGTTTTAGTGGGTAGGAAGGGGGGCATGAAGCCCCATGAGGGCCCCCCTCCCCTCTCATGGTGTGCCAATGGAGATCACCAAATCTCAAGATAAATAATATTTTAAACAGAATTGTATGACCTGAAATGTTCATGACATTTCAAAACATCATTTCTGAAGTTCAGTGATTGGAACAGATACATTTGTGCATAATGTCACGTAAACTTAGATGAAATGAAACTCTGGAAACAAAGTCTTGTTGTTTGGAACTACTCTGCCCCTATGAGCCAATCACAAATAAACAAATTAACCAAGAAACAAACACTACAAAATGAAATGAGACAACACCCTACCTCACAAACAACGACAGAGACAAACTATACCATGAACAACAAACATCAACACAACTCTTGTCACCATTTCTTCCTACAATCAATACAACAGAAAATAATTCTCTATAGCTCAGGTACTATCACAAAGACTACATATGCAATCATTAGCTTCAAAAGTGCATTTGGAAATAGGAAACCTCTTTACTCTTCCATAATTTTTCCAAAAATCCCAAGTTAAAAAACAAAGATGTATTTGAGATACAAGGACATCTTCTCTGACTTCCCCTTAAATTATTTAGTTTACTATTTGAAAATCACAATTGAAAAAATTATTTACGAGCAAAAAGTCATTTCCACAAAGTGAGATAAAAAAATAAGTTTGCAACAAAGTGTATGAAAACATACTTTCTCTTAAACATATGAGAACCAGTTTTGGCTGACTAATAATTATTTTTTTAACAACCAACTTACTGAGCAATCGAGTGAGAGTACCTGAATATGGACACAAGAAAAACAACTCCTATTAACAAGAGGGAAATCCACTAAAAAGCAACATTTCACATCACATATATATGACAATCTAGTACACAAGCAACACAACACATTTCCAATCTACCACACAAAACTTATCAGAGATGCAATATTGACAAAAAAATTCATGCACAGATTAAACATTCATTTCTTCAAAAGCATACTCTGTGTTTTTACTAAATTCAACAAATAATATTAATTACAAACTCAATTCTGATATTTTGAACACCTACTGTAAAACTAAAATGCAAAGTATTTTATCAAAATATAACTTGAAAAAAATTTTTTTTGACATTGTTTAGTACAGAAAATAGTAGCAAATATTAATGAAACACGATACATTTAAAAAAATAAAAGCAAGGCATTCTTTAGAATTTGTCATATAAATGCTATTGTTCTGTTTTTGTTTCAACGATAGCCATTTTCAATTTTTCTCACATATTTATTTGTTTTACTGTTTCTAATCCATAAGCAACTATTTTAACACTAAATACATTTAGAAAACAAACAATAGTGGAATTCAAAACAAAATTTGGTTACAAAAACAATTTTAATTGTATTTTAAAAAATTATGAAATAATTTCAGATCACAAACCAAAAAACAATTTCAATATACAAAACACAGGGTATCTTCTAATGGTAAAAGTACCAAACTTTTTCATGCACAACACCAAACAAGAAAGGTAAGAAAAAGAAAGATTGGCCATGGGATGCCCGTACTCACTGACACAAGCAGCACCTCAGACCAGGGCGTCGCAACAAGACACTCGACATGACAGGTCAAATCTCAAAAGCGCCCACAAGATCATTTTAAGACGTTTTATCAATAACATTGAGAAAGAATGGAACAGAAAGACTGAACAAAGATCTCCTATTCCCTGAATTACATCCACTTTACACTAAAGACCACCTCAAATGCTTTAATTCACAATCAATCACAAATTGCCATTTAAACACTTCTGTATATACAGGCTTGTATTTAAAAACTTCACAAATTCTTTTGAGCATATTTGCTTTACAATCTTGGATCATTTTCTTCAACTTCAAAAATTAAGATCCACTGCATTAATGTTGTTGCACCTATGGATTCTTAAAACTAATGCTAACTTATTTTAATATTTTCACACAAAACTGCAATTATATTGTTTTACACGACATCCAAAAAGAATCTAAAAATTGAGAATATACTCTCACTCAAACTAGACAAAAGACTGTTTTAGTTGACATTGAGCAATAACATAATTCCTTTCTACAAGATAAATACAGATTAAAATGTCTCCGTCAATATTTTTCAAGTTCAAAAACCAAATTTTTAAAGATTGTTACTTCCTGAATACGTTTCATAACTTAAGGAAGCACTTAACAGAAAATCAAAGAGACTATAAGTTTTTTTTTCATTTTGATTGTACCAAAATGATAATAATATAGTGTAAAAACTGATACTTATTAAGGAGAAAAGAACATTTGTATTATTAATAAATACTTAGTGGAAATTCTAATCATAATATTTTGAACTTTATATCCGGTTTCGACTGATAATTGAAACAACAAAAATTTCATACTCTTCTACAAAAATCATTTATAATGTCTTCCGATTATCACAAAGTATTATTATTTTAATAATAGATTAATTCATTTTGCAAGTTTAAAGCTAGCTATTTTCCCAATAGAAAAATATATATTAGAAAATAAAGCAAAATTAAATCAAATAAATAACCACATAAAATATACTAGAACTACAGCAGTCTATATAAAATGAAGAAACTGAAAACGAAAACAATTCCCCACAAGTCATGGCATCTACCACTAAACTTTATTTGCAAAGTGACTAAAAATACAAAATCTATTTCTGTTTCTTCCTACATGACTACTATACACCACGCTTGCCAAGCACTCACTGCCGAAACAGTATTTGGTAATTGTATATTTCACTTCTGTTGTAATGTCAAACACAATATTCATAAGCACACTATTTAACAAGCCTAAATCTAACTCTACTCTCTCAAATGAATTAAATACGTAATTTTCAGTCAGGATATGAATGAATTTCACCAAATGAAGTATATAATATTTCAAGAGAAAGAAATTTAATTCTTTGGAAAACAAAAAAGTAGGCTTTCATAATATTCTGTAAAATCAAACAAAACCTTCATTAAATGGAACACATAAGCAATGAAAATTTCAAAGCCTATCAAAATATTTATCACAAAAACTTTCTTTTAATGACAATATGAAAAAGAAAAGAATATGTTCTTCAGTTCATGCAAACACTGACAAGTCATATTGCTCACTGACAACTAGAAAACGATGATCTACATCTCTTGACAAAAAGATGACTCTTGGTGACTACAATTAGTTATCACCATTTGCTCTCATAAAAAAGAACAAAGCCACTAACTAATAACTCTTGCATCAATGTGAAACAACATTTAGTAGGTTTGTGTTCTAATTTCTAAGAATAAATTTCAACAGAAGAAAATAAAAACAAAACAAGAAAATGGAGACTTGAAAAGAGTCATAAATAATACATGGAGGAGCTAAGGAAGCGGAAGATTAGAATATATCAATAAACTAAATAAATACTATTTGGCATCCTCATGGAAGAAAGATATCAATTGTGTTGAGATTGAACAAAAATAAAACAATTTTCTTTGAAATACTTATTTTGTTGTATGAAGATTGTATTAGACTGACATTATAAGTTGTCTTTCTATATTACGCTTTCAATATATTTGCACATCTATATTTCGAAACAAATACAGATTTTGAGCAGATGAAATCCATTAACCTAATGAGTTTAAAAAATTACTGGCAGTATCAATCGCTCACCTCCCCAACAAAGAGTTGCATAAATATTCTTTGACATTTTTGAAAGTAGGGTTATAAATATGGCAAGAGCCGTACCATTTTTAGTTCAAGGTACATCCCTTGTAAATCCTTATACAGCCATGTAAAATGTCCTCTTACATAATGTTTTATTTCACTGAAAGGATCATACTGCATATATCTAAAAATCTATCGAAGTATCTGCAAATGTATATGAATTTAATGGTAAATACAATAATACATTTTGATTTCATTAGAATGTAGAGTCAAAGAGTTAATCTTTCATATTGTACAATGGTCCAGAAAAGGCAAATTTCAAATTTTGTTTTATGTGATATACTTAACAGATTGAGATGCAAATAATAATCTGTTTTAGTTGTTAATTAGTTTTTAACATATTTGTGTTCAGGCCTTTGCTTTTTAATTTAATGGGACTTCCCACTGCATTCAATATAATTGAAGAGATCCAAAGTTGGAAAGTGCGTGAAAATTCAATCCATTTTTAGTTCCCCACACATTTTCTTTACATTTACATGGATTGAAATATACATCAATACATTTCATAATTTTAAAGCTAATATTTTCTGATTCATTTAAAATTGCCTTTTGCTGTAAACATTTTTGTATGTTTTTTTGCTATCAACTGCATTAAGTTTGCTTGCTAAAGGTGTTGATATTACTGTGAGCTTTTGAAATACGTCAGATCAAATTTTGACTTAGTCCCTGCTCTGGTTATCTATTTCATCTTGTTTCTGCCCTGGTAATTAATTTCATATTGTAACTGATGATGGAAAAGAATACTAAACTCTGAGAAAATTAAATAATATTACTCTTGGGGGTAGGAAAAACCTAAAATATATTTTTAAATTCAAAATTAAATGTTGAATGATTATTTGATTAGCAAAATATCAGGAGAATGATAATTTTGAATCCACTGTTAAGAGAACAAAAATAATAGCATTTTATGAAGAAAAGGTATAAATGTAGGATACAAAAATAAAATTAAAAAAAATAAAAAAGGGGGAAAGAAAATTGTTAGTAAAAGGTTTTAGTAATCTAGAACGAGTAATTTCAAGTATTCTAGCGATCTGCAGGATGGAATGTAATGTTCATTTGTTCATGAATTACTCCCCTACTTACATTGCCCATACCTACTGTGCAATTCACTCACTGGTCTATCTGGCTAGTGTGCAATTCTTGAGTGTTTGTCTATATGTGTGTTTTGTGGTTTTACTTTCTGGTTTTGAGTTTCGAAGATACCAAAGTTCAATTTAATGCAGTTATCAGGAATTATTTTGACAGAACTCACTACTGTTGACTAGCTATCAAAATCTTGTTCCAATAAAAATGCAGAACCCTTTTTGTGATATGAAGCTCAGTGCTCAAACTACTAATGAATCCTTTGAAATATTTTCATGCAAGAAAACCAAAAAAGGAAATGGAGGTAGATGGTTTAAAGTGGCAGCCATTCTAGCTCTTTCTTTATTGCACACCTTCCTGCATGCAATATCTTAGTACTGATCAATCATTGTTTTGGGAGACTCGGCAATGTTTTGTGAGTGCAAAATACACAATGAACTGCCTGTTGCAGACTCCATAAACTCATATTGGTTTCAGTCATTTATGGAAGTGTTCTTAGATGGTGTGAATTGGTGCCACAGCAAAGCAACTGAAATTTGGTGGTGAAAATCACATCACCTCAATAGATAAGCACAAGTTCGGATGCCAGAAATATCATAGTGGTATTGAAGAAGTACAGTGGGAATGATTTTCAGGGAAACAAGAGACATTCACCTGGAAATCTGGAACATTATTGCAATTGATTATGAACATGTAGAACTTGGCATCATAATTTACAAAGTATAACCAGCTGGATCTCAATAACTTCATTCATGCAGTGGAGAACAACTCCCTTCACTTCATGGTGCCTAAAACTGGAGTTCGCACAAACAATATTGAGCTAGTCTTATAATAATTTCGTTCACTTCATGTATATTCACTCCTTTGATCCTTGTACACCCTGTTGTTTGTGTTAGGTTGGTGATGCTAAGTAGAAGGAGTGTCTTAGAACATGCAAACATCATGCTCAACTTATAACCAGTAGATCGCTAGAATCCCCACAATTTCAAATACAAAAACCTACGTCGGCTCGATTTATTTATTGTTTGAACTTATAAACTTGTAAAATAACAAAATCATACATAATGAAAAAAGTTACTCCACCAAATCAGAAAAAACAGTGAAACACTTAAAAGTCATTAGCTTCCATATCCTGCTATACAACCAACTCAGCCAGTTGCACCCAAGTTCAATATGTGATGCATTTTATTATTTTTCTCCCTCCTCCCCCACTGTTTTAGCAGAAAAAATTGTTTACTGCACATTCTTTTGTTATTTATTATACCTAAACTCATTCTGAAATTAAAGAAAATGTACTATAACGGCAATTGTCACAAACATAACATCTGATGTGCCCTCAATAAGATTATTCAACCAACAGCAATCAACCCAAGTTAAAGAAAGAATTTAATAAGCAAAGTTACTTAAAAACATTAATTTAATTCATGGGCCATTACTTCAACCATTTTTATAATAAACTGAAGTCTTTAAAGTTTTTTCAAAAACTTGTATTTTATTTTCAGATATGTGGCCCTTACATTCTAGCACTGCAATTCATAAAATATTTTATAAAGAAAGTGATTTTAAGTAGAGCTTTTAGAGAAAGACAGGTTAAAGTCTTGAATGGTGAGAGGGACACATTTCTTTCGAATGAATAAAGCTCTGTTAAATCCCATTTCATTTACAGATTTTATTTTTAGACAATTTTTATTTAAATTTCTGGTTTAGCTTTAAAAATGTTTACATACTTTTGAAAAGAATAACCCTAAATCATTATAGATGATGCTTTCAATGTATTTATATATTTCACATATGATGCATCTACATATTTTATTACCAGGGAAAATAAAAACACTGGAATTACATTTAAAAAAGAAATTAAAAATTACTTTGTTATCGCATTAAGGGTCTGTATTAATACATAATCCAATGCTAGTATTTTCTGAAGTAGGGTCTGATATTAATAATTGTTTATAGAATAATCCTGAACAAAACAAATCAGATGTTAACAGAAGATATCACCTGATCTCATTGAATTTTAATAGTGTAAAGCTATTAATCGTTCTGCAATTGTCAATCTGAATTGTAAGCAACTCAATGATGCTTTACTTACTTATCGTTTGCCACTTCAATGGCACAACTGAACAGTATATTACAATCCAACAAGTTACTTAATTGCAACACATCTGGAGAAAATTTAATTAATAAAATTCAATATTATCATGACATATCTTCTGTATTATGATTGCACACATGAATCAGATTGCGCCTCCCACCCCATTTTACATTCTGCAGCATGCCCGTCATGTCACACTTACGAGACGTCGGCCTGCTGAGGTGTGCTTGCGCCGGAGCGGTGCAGATGAACCGGTTGCTGAATCGCCTGAGGAGGAGGAGCGCTTTACCTGCACGCCCAGGCGTTGGTGCGTGTGACGGGACGTCTGCTTTATGAGAGCACACACCAGCTCCGACTGCAACTCGGGCATGTCCAGACACTGCTGGAGCGCGTTTTGAGCCAGCACCACATGGTAGTCAATACCAGCACTATCCAGGGCCACAGAGATGAAGAGCTGGCATGACTGCAAACCCACAGAAGTTTTGTTACAAGAGAAAGTTACATTTTATATTAATGGAAGTAACTCATCAAAAAGGACAGAACAAAATGAAACTTTCATATTAATAGAACATTACAATAAACAGTAGAACCAACTTCATTTCTTTTATACTAAATTTAAGTTTTAAGCAAGATGTCATTCCGATAGAAACACGATTTATAGCAACTAGGAAGGTTTTTAATTTTTTAATGTTTATGGAGATGTAGTATCTGAAAAATCTTTTTTGGTAGCGTATCCTTAACCCGCAAGCAATAATACTGAAAACATCCCAGGTTTTTATATTGCTCAAGTTGTTCAAACTTTACAATACAATCTCCAGCATGCAAGAAAATTACATTTTCATTTAGGCTGTTTACCACAAGACAAAGTTTGATTTCCTGTTTATATGAACAGAGTATCATGAACTTGATGAAAGGAAATAAAATTGATGGATGTGAAGATTGGAATTATAGATGAAATTATTATGTTGTCAGTCATTTTTCCTGATTCAATTTATTAAATAATCAGAAGATAAAATATGATTATATTTTTTTCCCCTCCCAAATTTGAGAGCAACCCCCAAATTTGACTGAAGGAAAAAAATGTTAATGAAATGTGTTTGAATAGAATTTGAAAATAATGCAAGTCTCTAAAGTTTGCTTTCTATACTAGTATGTTTGAGATACACATGTTTTACTCTTATGACAGTATTTAATCCATATGATTTAAGCCCCTATGATACTATTTTCTATATCAAGAAAGAGAGCATTAAGTGAGCCATTAGTACACACAGCACCAGTATTTAGCTATCTAATTTATACTAATTTTTCAAAAATATTTATGCTTATAGAATGAAAATGCAATTTTCCATCTCCATGAAATTTTCCTTCTTTTGATTTCTCATTTATTAAGATGGTTTGGATGTAAGAGGCATTAAAACATTTATAAGTAGTAAGCAAAACATATCTTACCAGAAAAATAATGTAGGTGATTATGGATCAACTGTCTCTGAACCCGTGCAAGCAATAATGGAAACTCAAATGGTTTTGGAGTCTATTTCATTCACATGAAGTGTCCAACAGTATGAACAATTGATTAAAACTTCAGCCAATCCTATATGTCCAGCTTGGATTGATTTTCCAAATAGGACAACTTCAAAGTCAATAAAAAATCAAAAAGCGACCGGATCACTATAAAATCATGGCAGATGGTGCTATCAGAATTTTGTCTTTAGCAATACAATTTGGTGGTTTTCACAGCACGAAAATTGAATACAAAGTGATTTGGGGGTTAGGAAATGGATGATTGGAGTTAATTTGTGGATTGAACAAATACAGCAACACAACTTAGGCTTTCATAAATTTATTTTGATTGGCATCTCTTGGCAGGAGTTATTTTGTTTGGCAAGAGCCATTCTTTAAACAAATGCATGACTTTTTGAATGAAGCCTAATTTGTTCATGGTCAACCTCATATCACCTGTTCCAAATAAAAAAGTGTTTCTTACTGAAAGTGTTTCTAAGACAAATTTGGTGGGGAAAATTTATAATACAAGCTATCTTAAAATGAAAGAAAAACAACTAACACTACATTTTCTTAATATTGTGATTTTTATTCTTTGTAATGCAAGAGTTTAATTTTGTACCACCAATTTTAATGAGTAATCCCCAGCAATTTCATAAATTCATAAAACAATAAAATCCCTTTTAAAAACATTCATTTAACCTACATTAAGCAATATGACATAATGATGAAAATAATCACAGTAAAAGATTTTATGATAATCGTAATGATAATGACATACCTTGAAAAGTTTTATAGCTTCTGCTTGGAGTGCTTCAGATGAAAGGGTAGTGAGAGGGGATGCAATGCTTTCCTTGCTGTGTAATAGATGGGGATGCCTCCATAGCACACAACCTGGAACAAACACACCAGAATTAACCTTCCCTCCCTAAAGAGATTTATCACAACAAACTTCTCAAGGTTGTTTCAAATACAACACCATCAGTTCAATGACATGGTAGCAAAAATATCGATTTTAAATTGAGTAAGCGACCAGAAGAATAACATGAAATACTGAATTTTATTTGCACTTATGATCAACTGCTAATCTACTGATAAACTACCGGTTGAATTTGACCTAGCTAAGTAATCTGTCACTGACGAGATACGAATCCTAGCTGCTGGAGCAATAGTAAAGCTGCCATCAAGCCACCACAGCAAGTAATTTTTTACAGAAAAAAAATTGTTGATGTAACCAATTGTTTGACACATAGGAGTGCTCTAGCATGATTTATTCAAGAAGTGGATAAAGGAGTAAATAAAGTGAATTTTCGCCTTTGAAAATCCACTACTTTGAGGCACAGGTACACTTCCATAACTCCGATATTCAGTCCAAAATACAAACCATTTCATAATTAAAGTCGCCATTATTTATAATTAAATATTATAATATAATATATAAAAGAAATTAAAACTTATCAATTGTATTCATCTACTTACTTGGATCTCCATCTGTTTCCATTAGTTTCTGCACCAACTGCTCATATTGTGTCCCTGCACTCGGTCCTCCTCCAGACACAACAGTCAGGTGATAGAGCCACGTGTCCTGATTGGAAATTAAAAGCAGTAATTGAGTTTTCTACATAAATTTATTTTTACTTTTAAGCCTATTTTTCTATTTGTGAAGTTATAACTCAATTTTCAGATGTGGTACTGGAGAGAGCAGGAAGTCTTCAAGAAATATCAACATCATCACGGGTGTGAGTCTGTTTCGAGGTCTGATAATTCTCATAAACTTAGTTTTGTAACCCCTGTTAAGACAGGGAAATTGTCAACTCTAATACTTAAAAATAAAAGAGGAAACATAAGTCAGGCCATTTACTCTGGCGTACATTACTTGTTACAAGCATATTTAGTGCAAATACAGTACAAATTGCATTTAGTATACAGTACAAAACATTAAATTTGGTCAAAGAATTGTCACCTCATGAACCTAGGTCTCTTGGTTGGTGTGACAATCCTTTGAACAAATTTAATTATTAAAATACATTGAATACTCAATAACCAAGGTCATACTTTGAATCCATTTACTGTTGAGGAACATATTTTCGGGACTAAGTGCTTCGCCAGTCAGGAGACAGGATGGTGACAATTATATGGTACAGAGCGCCAGAAAAGTGTGTCCGCACTGAGTGGAGTCTCCTATTTAGGCCAGGCCTAGTTAAAAATTACATTTGTGTTGGCAGAAAACAGATCGCTGGAGAAATAAGTGAAGGGGACAACACTTCTTGCACCTGTTATGACTGTTGTGGGTACACACGAGATGTGATTTATCTACGATGACTCCTTGTTTTCAACTGTTACTTATGCTTGCTAGTATTGTCTTCCTACTGTATGTTCTGTGATATTCTTTATGCATATTTACTTTCTATTATTCACATATGTTCTGAATTTTGCTTTACTTTATTATAATTATAAGTAATCAGCACATTTTGTATTCTACTTTACTAGATACACGAGTTATTCCAGGACTGATATAAAAACAGGATCAAGCAAATATAACTGTTTTGTACAACTGCAAATTTTGTTATATTTTTTTGTTATAATTGTATATTTGTTCAAATAAAGCTTTCATGTACACGCATGTACACACACTCACCACCAGTCACACACGCAGGAACACACTCAACCCCAGCCACCCACCCACACCGAAACCCCCACACCTTCCCACCCCCTATCCCACGCACACCACAAAAACCACACAAACACTACACACAAACCACAGACACACCGCACACAGGACATCCACATGCAATTTACGTTTTATTTTGTCACAAGCTGCAGCTTGTATACACACATGTACGCACACACTCACTCCAGCCACACACACGCCGAAACGCCCACACACTCCGACCCCTACCACCTCCACACCCACGTCCCTCACACACACACACGCACACACACACACACACACACACACACACCCACCACACACACACACACACCACACACACACCCAGCAATTTACGTTTCTTTGTCACAAGCTGCAGCGCGTATAACACACATACCAGTATAACACACAAACGAAACCCACCCACCCCCCCCAGCCACACACGAAGCACACACACACTCACCCCCAGCCACACACCCACGCCGAAACCCCCACACACTCCCACCCCTACCTCTTCTACACCCACGTCCCTCCCACACACCACACACACACTCACACACGCGACACCCACACCCACATGTAATTTACTTTTTCTTTCGTTACAATCTGCAGCTCGTGCTACCAACACGACTTCTGTTGCACGCTCTCTTCCCCACCGCGGAGAGAAGACGAAGAAGAAGACTAAGAAGAAGAAGAAGAAGAAGAAGAAGAAGAAGAAGAAGAAGAAGAAGAAGACGAAGAAGACGAAGAAGACGAAGAAGAAGAAGACGAAGAAAAAGAAAACGAAGAAGAAGAAGACGAAGAAGAAGAAGACGACGAAGAAGAAGACGAAGACGAAGAAAGAAGAAGAAGAGCGCCGTACCTTGTCCTGCTTGGAGGGCATGAGCAGGTAGGTGGGGCCCTGGTGCGAGGGGAAGATGCCGACGGTGAGCTCGCCGCCGGCGCCGCCTTCCGCGTCGCGCTCCTCCGAGTCCGAGTCGCTCACGTGCTCCACCTCCTCCACGCGCGCGTCGCGCATGTTGATCTGCCCCAGCGGGTTCTGCAACCGCCACCCGCAACCGTAGCCACACGCTCGTTACAGTGCGATTTATCCAACTCTGCCCCTTGGCAGGTAACAGGTGTCGACGGTTTCATCACATCGGGAGCTTCAATATCCCCTTAGTGACGTCACTATCGTGAGATTCAAGCTCCCGATTGGATGAAACCGACAACAGCTGATACCTGCCGAGGGTAGACGTGCGAAAATCGCAATGTTGATCTGCCCCAGCGGGTTCTGCAACCGCAACCCGCAGACACACGCTCGTTACAGTGCGATTTATCCGACTCTGCCCCTGGCAGGAAGCAGCTGTCGACGGTTTCATTCAATCGGGAGATCGAACGTCACCTTTGTGACGTCACTATCGTGAGATTCAAGCTCCCGATTGGACGACAACAGCCAAGGGCTAACATGCCGAGGACAGACTTCCGAAAATTGCAATGTTGATCTGCCCCAGCGGGTTCTGCAACCACCACCCGCAACCGTAGCCACACCGTCAGCCGCGGCCCACCGCAGCACGCTCGTTATATTGCGATTTATCCAATTCTGCCCCTGGCAGGAATCAGCTGTCGACGGTTTCATTCAATCGGGAGATCGAACGTCACCATTGTGACGTCACTATCGTGAGATTCAAGCTCCCGATTGGATGAAACCGTCAACAGTTGATACCTGCCGAGGGCAGACGTGCGAAAATCGCAATGTAACGAGCGTTTCATCCAATCGGGAGCTCGAACGTCACCATTGTCACGTCACTATCGTGAGATTCAAGTTCCTGACTGGATGAAACCGTCAACAGCTGATACCTGCCGAGGGCAGACTTGCGAAAATCGCAATGTAACGAGCGTTTCATCCAATCGAGATCTTGAACGTCACCATAGTGACGTCACTATCGTGAGATTCAAGCTCCCGACTGGATGAAACCGCCAACAGCTGATACCTGCCGAGGGCAGTCTTGCGAAAATCGCAATGTAACGAGCATTTCATCCCCTCGGGAGCTTGAACGTCACCATAGTGACGTCACTATCGTGAGATTCAAGATCCCGACTGGATGAAACCGTCAACAGCTAATTCCTGCCAGGGACAGAGTTTCATAAATCGCAGTAAAGGTCCGTAATGGTGACCAATACTTTATAATGAAAGTTCCAATTGATTGATTGGTTGGTTAGTGTTTATGGGCGCAGCAACTGCTAAGTTAAGGGGGTCCGTCGAGAGCGACGCAGCAAAGGCGGCTCACCGTGTCGCAGGGCGTCTTGAAGTAGAGGAAGACGCGGCCGATGAGCACGCACCAGCAGCGGCGCGCGCGCCCGTTCTTCACCTTGGTGAGCCAGCCCTGCGCCGCGGGCCGCCGCTCCTCGCGCCCCAGCAGCAGCAGGCGCGTCGCGTGGCGCCGCTGCGCCGCCTGCACGCACGCGCACGCACGCACGCACGCACCATCAACCTCTATCCCCTTCTCTCTGTTCTTATGGAATCATTTTCTTTTTATGGACACCGGAGTACTTAGAAATCTGCCACCGGGTGATAAACCACAAGTAGATCAAATCTATCTTCCCAGATGGGCACCCATCCAGGTAGCAGTGGGGTCTCAAATTGCTAACCTCTGTATATCAATTTACTATCTGTCTACGTATCTATCTATCTATTCATCATCTATATCTATCATTTGTAAAGTTAGAACTTAGATGTTTTTTCTTTACATGAATGATACATGAATGTCCATGTATATTATTAAACTACTTTATAAATATATCGAAATCGTCAAAAACATCAACACAATGTTTATAAAATGTAGTGGTTGATCTTAGAAGTAAATGATAGAAGACAGAGCAAGAGCTTCAGGGCGAAAGGGGGCAGAGGGAGATGGAGTGAGAGCAAGGAGAAGCGAGAGAATTGAGAAGAGGGATAGAGGGGGAAGAAGAAAAGGAGGAGAGGTGAGGGAAGATAATAGGGAAACGAGAGGAAAGAAGGAAAAAGAAGGGGGAGACGGGATGGAAGAAAAAGAGGAGAGGGATAGAAGGGGTAGAGAGGGAAAGGGGTAAAGTGAGGGGAAGAAGGAGAGAGAGGAGAGAAGGGAAGAGTTGGGGGAGGAGATAAGAAGAAGGGACAAAGGGGAAGAGACAGAGGGGGAGGGAAGGAAAAGAGAAATTGGAAGAGGTTGAGAGAAGGAAGGAGAAAGAGGGGAAGAGAGAGCGAGAGATGTAGGAGGGTGAGAGAGGGGATGATGGGCGAAGAGAAAGCGTTGGAGGGGAGGGAGAGAAAGGGGAGGCGAAAGGGACCGAAAGGAAGGGAAGGAGAGGTTCCGGAAGAGAGAGGAAGAGGGACAGAGACGGGAGGAGGAATGGAGAAATGGGAAGAGGGAGGGAGATAGAGGAAAAGGGAGGGAGATCGACGAAGAGGGAGGGAGATAGAGGAAAAGGGAGGGAGATAGAGTAAGAGACGGAATAGAGGAAGAGCGAGGGCGAGACGAAGGAAGGGCGTTTGCTGACCTGCAGCGCGCCGCCACCCACTCCTCGTGGCGGCGGTGCTCTCGGCCGTGAGGGTAGAGCGTGCGCTTGGCGGCCCCCACCTCGAAGGCCGGCCGCGCCTCGGCCCGCGCCACCGCCGCCGCCGCGTCGTCCAGGGGCAGCGTGGCCTGCGGCCGGCGCCCGGCCGCCGCGTCGCTCGCCGACTTCCAGTACGACAGCGCGCCGTCCTTCAGCACGAACCTGCCACAGCGCACACGCGGCCACCGCTCGCCACAGCTTCCTTACGACTCGGCACCGCCCGCTGCAGCCTACGGGGCTCCACCTAGCGTCCTTGAGCAACCCGTTATCTTATAGCACTCACCACCGCCTCCTGTCAAGCCTTCAACTGCCCAGCAAGGCACCGCCCGTTGCTGCCTACCTAGCATCCTTGAGCAACCCCTGTTATCCTATAGCACTTACCATCGCTGCCTCCACCTCTTGAGCTACCCAAGAAGTCGCAACCATTCACTTCCTACAAGACGCGAGCTAGCCACCTTGTGTTTTGATCCACGCATTTTCTTTTGAACCGCATAGTTTCCTGTCAACCAACGCCAAACTCTCTCGAGCCCTCAGCACTCACCATCGCGTCCTCCACGTCTTGAACTATTGACGAAGTCACAACCCTTTACTTCCTACCAGACTAGAGATAGCCACCTTGTGGTTTGATCCATTCCATGCTCTTTTGAACAACCCCATCGTTTCCTGTCATTGTCGAGCCCTCATCCAACAGCACTCACCTCGCTTCCTACATAAGCCACAATCCACAGAGGTACCCACCCAGCAAATCGACATATATCTTGCCCCATTTCAACAACCATTAGTTTTCTGTCAACCGTTGCTCTCACTCACCATCGCTTTCTCCACGTCTCGAGCTACCCAACAAGTCTCAACCCTTTACTTCCTACCAGACTAGAAGGATCCTTTTGTTTTGAACCCAATCGTTTCCTATCGACGTGGAGCCCTCAGCACTCACAATCACTTCCTCCACGTCTTGAGCTACCCAACAAGTCACAACCCTTCCCTTCCTACAACGACTAAAGCTATCCAGCTTGATCCATCTTTCGCCCTTTTGCACAGCCCCTGTTATCGCAAAGCACTCACCATCGCTTCCTCCACATCTTGAGCTACCCAACAAGTCACAACCCTTTACTTTCTACAAGACTCGAGCTATCCAACTTGCATCTTCATCCCTTTTGCACAACCCCTGTCATCGCATAGCACTCACCATCGCTTCCTCCACGTCTTGAGCTACCCAAGTCACAACCCTTCATTTCCTATCAAGACGAAGGCAGAGAAAGACTGGGCAAAGAGCTACGCACTTTGTGTCTTGATCTATCTGTTGCCCTTTTGCACAACCCCTGCCATCGCATAGCACTCACCATCGCTTCCTCCACGTCTTGAGCTTGCCGCCCAGCTTGGCGAGGTGGCCGGCCTTCTCCAGGGCCTCGGCCGCCGCGGGGGCGCCGGCGCCGGCGGCGGACGCGCCGCGCGATGCCGCGGCCGAGCGGCTGGCGGTGGAGGCGGCCGAGGGCGGCGGCGGCGGCGAGCCCAGCGCGTGCGCGTGCGCGTGCGCCTCCAGCGACGCCGACGCGCGCAGCAGCAGCGACGGCAGCGCGCCCAGCGGCGCCGTCAGCGCCAGCCCCGACGACGCGTCCACCAGCCCGGACGACGCCGAGGCGGACTCGCACGAGAGCGCGTCGGGCGGGATGGCGTAGTCGTCCGACACGCCCGACTCGAACGACGTGTCTGCGCAGCGCACGCGAACTCATACAGCATGCCTCGTAACATGTTCTTTGATTTTAGGGCATTTAAAAGACGTTTTAAGAGCATTTTATTGATAATTTTTCCTTTATCGACGTGTCTGCGGCGCGCACACGTTGCACTCACACGGAATGCCTCGTGAGATGTACTTTGCGTTTAGGGCATTTCAAAGATATTTTATTCATCATTTTTACTTTCACATAAAAATACGTTAGAGAAAGTTACGTAATGCTGCGGAAAATCGATTTTAAAATTTCAATGGAATTACACGTTTTGGGTCACCTGTACCCAATTCTTTTTTAACCTCCGTCTACCAGTGTGTTTGCCCGTCCGTTTGTCAGTCTGTGAACACTACTAGGGCCTAAACCATAAGTAGGATTTTTTTCCAAAGGTGATATTCCCCGGTCGATCTAGCTCGACTCGCAGCGCTGCGATTTTGAAAACATTTCCCTAAAATTTGGGGGGTACTTTACATGAAGCCCTTGAAAGATTTTTAAAAAAAATATCTACAAAACTGTTCCATATTTTCCTTTATTTTCTTGTAAGAAGGGAGTAAAATATGCTTATAAAGGTCGCGTAGGTCCGATTTTTACATGTTATTCTCAATTTTCGAATACTGCCAAAATTTGATTGTTTTTCTGCGTCATCCTACATCGACAAAATTGACGATAGACATTTTTCCTTCAAATATAATTTTTCGCCTATAATTATTTCTTTCATTAAAGTCATTCATATTGTTTGAAGCTTTTAGTAGTTTTTGTATTTTAGAAAATTAAAAAAAACAATATTTTCTCAAAAATGGGTCAAAATGTTTTGTGATGTTTTAAGACATTAAAATGCACCCGTACTCGTAAGGTATGTTTTAGACTATTATGGCGTGTGGGGAACCGAATATCACTTTTTTCAGGTAAACGTGTGGTAGAAAAACCTAATGTGACTCCTGAGAGCAGCGATATCAGTACCCTCGGACAATCTCCCACCGAAAGTGAGTGGAAACACGGGTACACACTTGGCTGTCCGGGAGACGCAGAAGCTGGTACCGTCATACTCACTCCGTCACTCACCCCTCCCCCTCCAACGGGCGAAATGCTATTTCGCCCTGAGGAAGGCTGAATCGTTGGCGTCTGCATGTGAAACGCCGCGTCTCCCAGACAACCAAGTACACATCGACTCCGGCCGCGGAAGCCCACGCTTTCAACTCTACACAACACTCGCAAAATGAGACGCAGGGCCGCGACGTGACGCAGGGTGACTCGACCATCCAAAACAAAAGTAATATTATATTTAACAATGACATTTAATGTATTTTACACCATCTGGATTGCATAATTGTAAAGAATCTGTAACAAGTATTGCACTTCAGCGTCTGGGTCAATGACCCCCATCTCGATCAGGTTTTCGCCCAGTTTCCCCTGATCCTCGAGCAAATGCTTAGATGGCCCGTTGTTTTGCTTCTGGACATAAATGTAACTTCAAATTAACGTCTCCCCATAGCACGTCACACACAGTTTTGAACTCTTTTTGACGTAAATAAATAAATAAAATAAATAAAACAAATGAAATAAATAAAACAAATAAAACAAATAAAATAAATAAAATAAAATAAATAAAATAAATAAATATATAAATGGCGAGTTTCTGTTACCCACCGCGCGGCACAGTGGTTCGCAGAAGCTCACCCTGAGTGATGCGCCGCGTCTCGCTTCGTTTGGCGCGCGGACGAAGGCAAGCGTACCTCTGCGCATGCTCTTGCACGGGGAGCCCGAGGAGGAGCGCTTGGCCGGCGACA
>BOPP01000167.1:77178-124026 GCA_017312745.1 Gryllus bimaculatus
AAGAAGAGATGATATATATTTAGTGAGATTTGGTTTGAGGTCGATGTGTTATTGACATCTATGGTTTAAATTTCGAGAGATCGATGGTCTGTAGTATCCTTACTTTCTATTAAAAAATTCAATTTTTTTAAGTGATGTTTGTTCAGTTGTGTTAGATATCATTTGGGTATTACAGTCAGTTTCATTACGCATACATTACGTCAAAAGAAGGGACTAATGTTACGAATTTCCGATTAATATACTTCACTGAATAGAAATGAAGTGTCTATATAATGTGATGGTTTTTATAACCGGAAGTATATTAACATTTTCCTTTTCATCTTTATAAATATTATATAGTAAAGCCCTGCTGCTAGAGTGGCGTCAGTACTGGTTGTTGCTAAAACGCAGATGTAATAAGTTTTTGTTTCGTAGTTGGTCGAAGAATTTGCTGTCTAGTGTAGGATGTGAGCTATTTTTTTTTATTATTGCCTACAAACTGTGTTTATTTAAATCAGAAAAAAAGCCTGGAACAGCTTAATAGAGCGTAATACTTTGATTAATATCGTTTTGAGTGAAGAATAGATGTAAGTGAAAAAGTTCTGGTAGTTGCCCTGACGGCGAACGGGAGGGTAAACGCATGTTGGTAACATTGGGCGTGCCTAAGTGGCGCCAATTCTGGAAACATATCGGGAAAGTTGGGCATTCATCTTGAATTCAAAGCTGGGAATGAGAAAATTAATCCATAACAAAGATACACAATTTTCATAACTATTGTGTATTATAATTCAAGTCAATCTAATGTATCAACATACGTATACATTTTTTCATTTCATGTTATCAATATAGATGGTTTTAATCGATAAGTATTGGCATTGTTAGAAATGATGGCTATAAGTATGCGATATTGGTATTCTGTAGTTTTTTAGTTGCCGCTGACGGCGACATGGGGTATATCAATCGTTAGTAACAGTGGGCGTCTAAGTTGCCGCAAATTGAACGCATATCAGGGAAGGGGGAAATGCTCGTGTATTCAAGCATGGGAATGAGAAAACAATAGGTCCACAACAAAGATGTACAATTTTTCAATAACACTTGTTTTCAATTCAATTAAGACATCACACACGTATACATTTTTCATTTTTACAATCAGTAATCAAATACGGAAGTTTTTGTGCATCCTCGCGAACGATACAACATTATTGACGCTTATGCACATGCGCAGTTCAAGTTTCGCATCCACTTTAAGTTGCGCATACACAGAAGATCGGTACGTTATCTGACATCGTTATTGATAATGGTAATAAATCATCGGTATTGTTTATCGATATCCGGTATTGGTATCGATAACACGTATTGTATAACGACTATTTGGTGTGTATATATATAAGTTTGTTATCGATATTGTATTGATATAAGTATGTTTATCGAATATTGGTATTGATATAAGTATTGTTATCGTATTCGGGTATATATATACGTATTTGTTTATCGATATGGTATATATAAGTATTGTTATCGATATTGGTATTGATATAAGTATTGTTATCTATATTGGTCATTCGAACCGTCGGTTAATAGGCTTCACAAGAGCATGTTATCGGTACCATGGTTGACATCAGATTGTCTCGTTGGCGTAGCGGCGCCAGCCAGATCCGTTCGGTGCCGTTCACGGGCGACTGCGAGCGGAGGACGGGACGCAGCGACGGGCGAGGGCGCGCGGGCCGGCGCGGCGGCTGCGCGGGCGGCGGGCGGCCCGACAACGGCGGCGGGCGGGCGCAGGCGCGGCGCGGAGGTCGCGGCGCAGAGCGGGCGGCGACCGGCACGTCGCTGTCGGGCGGGTCCGGGTCGTGCGCGTCCAAGAGCAACCGACGGGCGTGTCGCAGGTGGCGGCGCTGGGGCGCGGGCGATGGCGCCGCGCCGGGCCCCGCCGCCCCGGAGCCGGTGCACAGCTGCAGCTGCGCCACCGCTGCGCGCAGGTCCCGCGACAGCTCCTCCGCCTCGTCGTCCACCTCCGTGCCGCACAGCTACGCACCCAAGCCGCTTCGTCCACGTCTCGCCCCTCCCCAGACACACACACACACATACATACACATCGTGCAGCACACACATTGTATGGCCACTATTCCTTCTTTGGCAACACTATCAATACAGCTAGATCGCATTCATCCGCTGTCTGGGGGACAATTCTGGCGGCTGATTTTCTAGTATTCCCCACAAATTAGCAATCCAACATCCCGGCTCTACTCTTCCCCCAACTAGCTAAAGGAGAGCTCAATTAAACGTGCGCTTAGAGAAGATACATGCCCAGAAGCAACACAAGGGCAGACAGCAGAAAAGAGAAAATTACACAGTTTAGGAGATAAGAGTCTGGGTGAGCGAGCGAGAGAGAGAGAGAGAGAGAGAGAAAGAGAGAGAGAGAAAGAGAGAGAGAGAGAGAGAGAGAAGGAAAAAGAGATATAGGGCTAGAGGGAGAGAGAGAGAGTCAGACACAGACAAAAATATTAAGGCACGACGAATATTAAAAAAAACACCTGGAAGTGAAGAGAAAAATTCAAGGGATTGCGGACAGAGGAACAGTAAGCAATTGAAGATAGAAAGAAGAAAACAGGCAGCCGAACTCGGGTGTAAAATAATGAGTAAGCGACAAAACTTAAGAGCATGATGGAGTCGATCCGGAGGCAGAGGAGCAAGGGCGACCCAGTCAGCAAGTGTGGGGTGGGTGTGGGGGAAGGTCTTTTACCTCGAGGCGGTCGGCGTGCGAGCGGCCGAGGCCCAGCGGGTCGGCGCAGGCGTAGAGCGGCTCGTGGGGCAGCGAGGCGGCGGAGGCGAGCGACGACGCGGCGTCCGAGGCGGCAGAGCGCGGCCGCCCGCGCAGCGCCCCGCCCGCGCCGCCCGCGCCTCCCGCACCCGCGGACTCCTCCTCTAGCTCCGCCAGCTCCGCGCCAGACTCCGCCTCCAGCGACAGGCTGGCGCGCGACGACGAACCCTGCCACACACCACACGTCTCATTGGCGCGATCAATGAACAAACGTTTTGTTTTGGCTTGCTGCATCTTCTGAGGGTCTGGACCGCCTGTCTTGGAGTAATCCTCCGGTATCATCACTGTCAAGTCGTAGTCAGTCAGTGCCTGGCAGTCAGGCAAGAGAGCACTGGCTTTGAAAGGCGCAGACGAAAGCCAGCGTTTATGAAGAACGAATCAAGGCTGCTAGGCAAAAAATTAATCGCGTGCCAAAATAGTCACAAACGTCGCATGCGACAAGCGCCTGCTGCATTATATTTCCAGAAACACAACATTCTGCCAACTACGCGCCCGACTCTGTCTCTAGCGACAGGCTGGCGCGCGACGACGAACCCTGCCACACACCACACGTCTCACTGGCGCGATCAATGAAGAAACGTTTTGTTTTGGCTTGCTGCATCTTCTGAGGGTCTGGACCGCTTTCTTGGAGTAAACCTCCGATATCATCACTGTCAAGTTGCAGTCAGTCCGTGCCTTTTATCCTTTCGGTCAGGGGCTCGGCGCCGTTTGTAACCGGAGGATTCCCAGTCGGTCACCCAACCAGGAACCCGCGTGATCTCGAATTCGCTTAACCTCCGTGACTAAACGGAGCTTAGTAAACGTATTCAGCTAGCGACGCCGGCGAGTCTTTCGTCAAACCGTAGCATGTTGCAAGCCTTACATTGCACCGCACAAGTTGCATGCCATATGCGCAAGCGATCACTGTTTGAAACCCGCAGACAAAAGTCAGCCTTTACAAACCAAGGTTGAGAGGCAAAAAAAATGATTCGCGTGTCACAAGAGTCACAAACGTCGCATGCGACAAGCGCCTGCTGCATTATATTCCCAGAAACACAACATTCTGCCAAATACGCGCCCGACTCTGTCTCCAGCGACAGCCTGGCGCGCGACGACGAACCCTGCCACACAGTACAGCACACGTCTCTTTGGCATGATCAGTGGACAAACATTTTGTTTTGGCTTGTATCTTCGTCGACACAACGCGACTCTGGGGGCGTTGGCCGCCTGTCTTGGAGTAATCCTCCGTTATCGTCATTGCCAAGTCTCGTCACGTCACAGTCAGTGCTTTTTATCCCTTCGACCAGGAGCTCGGCGCCGTTAGTAAACGGGGCTTCCCAGTCGGTCACCCAACCACGAACCCGCGTGATCTCGAATTTGCTTAACCTCCGTGACTAAACGGAGCGTAGTAAACGAATTCGGGTAGCGTCGCCGGAGAGTGTTACGTCAAACGTTAGCAAGTTGCATGTCTCACACGCAAGCGAGCACTGGTTTACATTGAACCGTGGAGACGAAAGCCATCGTTTATGAAGAACTAACTAAGTCTGCTACGCAAAAAATTAATCGCGTGCCAAAATAGTCACAATCGCCGCATGCGACAAGCGCCTGTTGCCCTATATTCGCAGAAACACAACATTCTGCCAACTACGCGCCCGACTCCGCCTCCTGCCACGGCGCACATCGCACGTCCCTTTCACGGGCAACTCGCGAACGAGAAGCAGCGTCATCTGAAGAATGAACCAAGATTGTTTCGTCGAACTACAATCTGTTTCATTCCATGCATTCCATGCCGTATGTCGTCGCATGCCACCAGTGTTTTCTGATTCAAACTCGCAAACGAAAATCAGCGCTTTATGAACAAAGAAAAAAGACTGTTTCGTCAAAGTGTAGTACGTCACAAGTATATTGCATCGCGTTTCACATTCAAACATTGCATCGATCAGCGTTTTACATTCAAACTCGCAGGAGAGAACCGGCGTTTATGAAGAACGAACAAAAAAATGAGTCGCGTGCTACAATAGTAAAAACGTCGCATGCGACAAGCGCCTGCTGCCCTATATTCGCAGAAACACAGCATTCTGCCAGCTCTACGCCCGACACCGCCTCCAGCGACAGGATGGCGGGCGACGACGAACCCTGACACAGCGTGTCTCTTTGGCAGGCAACACGCCATTCAAACTTGCAAGCAAGAAGCAATGGTTTATGAACAACGTATTTCGTCAAGCTGTAGCTCGTCGCAGGCCTTCTATTGCATCTCATAAGTTGCATGTCATATGCGCATGCGTACATTGTTTTGCGAATCAAACTGCAAACGAGAAGCAGTGTTCTGTTAATAATGAAGTAATGCTAGTAGTACAAAATGAGTCGCATGCCACAATAGTCACATGCGCCAAGCGCCACAGTAACTCTCCAGCTCTGCACCAAGTGCGACCGCGAACCCTGCCTCAACACAACACAAAGTCGCCGTCAGTTCGTGCCTTTTATCCTTTCGGTCAGGGGCTCGGTCCCGTTAGTAACTGCGATTCCCAGACGTCACACAACTAGAGGCCAGCGGGATCTCGAATTCACTTATTCACCCTCGCATGACTACGGAGCGTAGTAGAAGAATTCGACTAGCGTTGCCGGCGAGAGTTTCATCAAACCATGGCAGGTCGCAAGCCTTACATTGCATCGCACAAGTTGCATGCCACATGCACAAGCGATCGGTGTTACATTTAAAGCGAACAGTGTTTTGCGATTCAAACTGCAATCCTTTCGGTCAGGGGCTCGGCACCGTTAGTATCCGCGGTTTCCAGACGGTCACCCAACCTGGAACTCGTGAGATCTCGAATTAGCTTAACCTCCATGACTCTACGGAGCGTAGTAAACGAATTCGGCTAGCGACGCCGGCGATTACTGCGTCAAACCGTAGCACGCCTTACATTGCATCGCACAAGTTGCATGCCCCACGCTCAAGTATTGAACCGCGCTCACCTACATTGAACCGCGCAGGCGAAACCCAGCGTGTATGAAGACCGAACTAAGGGTGCTAGGTAAAAAAATGTCGAATGCCACTACTGTCACGTGCAACAAGCGCCAGGTGATTATATTCGCAGAAGCACAGCAATTCTCCAGATTCCACCCCCAGTGACACGTCCAGCGACGACGAACAACACACAACACACGTCCCTTTGGCATGCAATGGGGAGTCATACTCGTGGATCTTTTCCGTTAGACGTTTACCAGTTCACTAGCCGAACGATTCGGTTCCCTTTATTGGAAATAGTAATCTTTTGGCGGGGAAAATGAACAGATTCACGAGTCAATCCATCTTCCAGAGATTAGTTTGTTATTTTGATTTGATTACGATGCACCGAGCATTGAGTCCGAATACTGGCGCTAACTGCGTCGCTCAGAGGAGCCGGACCACCTCTTACACAATACCGACTCAGAAGACGAGCTCCAAAAATTACGGCGTTTCAAAATCTAGATTGAGTATTAGTGGTAAATTTAGCTACGTATGGGGGTTGAGAAAAAACCCGCAGACGCGACAGGTAGGGAAATCTCCTAGTGAACTGGTGTACGTATAACGGAAAATAGCCCTCCAAACTCACAAAAGAGAAGCAGCGTCTTACGAAAACTGAACCAAGATTGTTTCTCCAAACTATAATATGTTGCATACCATGTATCCCATTCCGTATATCGTCACATGCGATCAGTGTTTTGCGATTCTAACTCGCACACGAGAGGCGGCGTTTATGAAGAACGAATCAACACTGTTTCGGTAACCATAACATGTCGCGAGTCATATAGTGCATCCTATGTGCCGCATGTATTGCATCTCCCACGTCGCAAGCCATATATTGCAAGTTACGCTTCGCCATATACTGCATCTTGCATGCCGCCTGCCATATACTGCATCCCTATTCCAAATCATATATTGCATCCCGTATGTCGCATGCCAAATGTCGCAAGAGACCAGTGCTTTGCGATCAAACTGCCACACGACACGCGCCGTTTTATGAAGAATAAACGAAGCCATATTCGTAAAAAAAATTGCGTGCTGGCGCCCGATCATTTATTTTCGCAGAAACTCATATATTTACTTTTATGGCGAACGAACAGACGCTTTTCAGTGAGAGTGAAGGAAGGAAGTAACATAAAAAACGACCCATAAGAACAACCCTTGCCTTTTAAACTTGTAAATGAAAACGAAGTGTGTTATGAAGAACGAACACAATAGTCTAAAGCACAAATCGCAAGCCTCATGTCGCAAGTCATCACCACCTGCTCAACCTTGCAGACGAGTAGTTTTTCTTAAATATTTATCAGTCATTTTTAAAATAATGTACTAAATTTGGTTGTAATATATTTTAATTGTGGTTGTCAGAAACTTAAAAAGGGACCTGAAAACTTTAGAAAATAAGGGACGACCAAACCAAGACTTATAACTTACTGCAGATGAGTACCTTCCTTTAGTGAAACAGAAATCAATGTCGTTTCATAAAGAATCGTCGCATGTCGAATGCTACATAAAGTTTAAGTCGCATGCCTACTTTCTATTACTACTAAGTCTCGCATTTTTAGAAACGTTTAATGAATCAACTTTTTTTCGTAAACTCTGTTGCATTCTCACGACCCACGACGCTTCGCCATTTAACTGACATTGTTATTTTGGCAAATCTACGTTGGGTTCGACCTACACATAATGCTGCTTCTCTGTGACTAAATCTGGAGGTGGTAGTCACATATGGTATGTAGCATGCATCTAGCAACTTTAGATTTTGTCACAGGGATTCAGATCTACCCAACGTTTCGTCAAAAGTAGCATGCTGCACGCATCTTGCGACTAACACTTCCAGAGAAGTCACATAGAGGCAGCATTATGTAAGACAAACCCAACGCAGTTTTGCCAAAAGAAGCATCGTGGATCGAATGCGAAAAACAACTACAAATAAAATTCGCAGATGAGTACACGTTCTTTGTGAAGAACGACCCCTACAATACACGCCATGAAAATTCACAGATGAGTCAACAAGCGTTTTAGGAAGAAGTAACCAACGCCAAATGCCATGCCACATGTAACAAGCCTCGTGTCGTAAATGTAATGTTGCAAGCCGAATGCTTTATGTCGCATGTTTCACGTTGTCTAATATTGCCTGCCTCACAGTGCATGTCACATGCCTCATGTCGTTAGCCTCGTGTCGCATGCCTCATGTTCTGTCTCATGTAGCATGTCTCATGTCGCATGCAACATGTGGCAAGCCCAAGTTGGATGTCACATGTCCTATGTAGCAAGAAAAATGTCGCATACCTCATGCCACAAAAGACGTGCCCAACATCACACGGCGCAACTCACATGCTTAAAGTCGAACGTCATAAGTCACACACAACACGTCGCATGCACCTTGAAAATAGTAGCACACTACAATCGCATGCCACAACCCATCTCAATTTGAGGCGCCAAGGAGCGCCTTATGTCGCAGGTGGTGTGCCGCACTTTGCATGGCGCAAACTCGCATGCTACAAGTCGAATGCCTTTAGTCGCACACAACACGTCGCATGCTACAGGTCGCAGGCAACGCATCACGTGCCGAAAGTCAACATGTCGCATGCAACACAAAACATACCGCCAGTCGCATGCCACAGTCGCATGCAACCAACAAATCATAATTCGAATTCAAAAGAAAGCGAGAGCAGGAAGAGCAGAAACTCACCCCGGCGGAGGAGGAGCGGCCGGCGCCCGCCGGCGGCGCCAGGTGGTGGTGGTGCTGCTGCTGCGCGTGCGTGGCCAGGTGCGCGCGCAGCAGGTCGAGCTGCGCGGCGCAGCGCGCGTTCTGCTCGCGCAGCACGGCGTTCTGCGCCTCGAGGTCGCGCAGCTTCAGCGCCACCCACTGCTTGATGCGCGCCGCCTTCGCCTCCACCTGGCGCGCGTCCTGCAGGCGCAGCTGACGCTGCAACACCCGGCGCACGACACGGCGAGATTTTAGACGCGATTTTTTACTTTCCCCCGTATACGCGCGCGCGCACACACACACACACACACACACACAAGAATGAAACCGCTAAAAAGAAAAGTTAGCAGCTCACTTTTATACAACTTATTATTTCCTTAATTGGAATAAATAATTCAATGATATTATTAACAATAATATACCTCTTTTTTGGTTTCAATTAATCACATAATTACCTAAAGATTAATTATCCCCATAACATTTTCAATGTTATACTCTACATATCAGCTATTTCAGATATAAAAATCTAATTACCACCACAAATCAAAATAATAATAATAATAAAAATAAATATTCAAAATATAAAATTCAATAAATAATACATAAAATAATTAAACTGATATTCTTGATCTTACTTTATATAATATACGTATATATATACGTCCACCTGTGTATCCAAACGTCTGTTGTCTGTGAAGATTACTCACGTTCAAACCATGCGTAGGACTTTTTATTTTAAATTGAATGCAATTATAAGATAGTAACACGAAATGTATTGACCGACACATGGCCCTTATCACAAATATCAAATTTGGTTAGTGTTTATTATAGACAATACCACGAGTGCTATGGAAATTGTTGATAAATCCCCGACTCGCGGCCGAGGAGTGGGAATCGGGGCAATTGGACTGGTATTTAATAGGACAATTCCACGTGTTAAACTATGTTCAATAGAGTTCCGAAACGCGCCAAATATTGATAATAACTACAAGTCACATTGGTTATGTACATACGCCGTTTATTGGACATCGACATAGTGTTCGATGTATACCGCCTCGTAAGTTACGCAGTTTATGATTGGGCAGTAGGTAGAAGCGGGAAGAAAAATCGGATAGAGAAAGTGAAATTTATCGAGAATTTCCAAAGCACGAGTGGCATTTAATAGGACTATTCCACGTGTGTTAAATTACGTCCAACAGAGCACCAAAATGCGCCAAATATTGAAAATAACTTAAAGCTATGTTAAAACCACACGCGTCGCAGCAATCGCTGTAGTATATCGCCACCTAAGATAGACGAGTCACAGTTTATGATTGGATAGCAGGGAAATAACTTAAAGCTTTGTTGGTTATGTACAAACGCTGTTTATTGGACATCGACGTAGCGTTCAATGTAAACTAATGCCGGTTAAGATACTGTATACTGACGCCAGCTAAGGTACACAGTTTATGATAGATAGCGGTAAGAAAAATCGGATAGAAAAAGCGATACGCTTTTGGCGATACACCGTCCCGATTTGGGCATTTTGTACAGTTAAACTGGTTTTAATGCAGTTAAACTGGTTTTAATGCCACGAGTGGAGCAGCCTTTTTAATTTATTTATTTATTTATTTCTGATGAAAATGACTATTTTTCAAATATTGCTAATCTTGCGATTTTAAAAATTTTGTTTTCATTAATTTATGTTAAACTTTTACTCATCTTTCAACTATTTATAGTTAAAATGACGGGAAGGGATTCTGTAAGTCAAGAAAACGTGAAAATCCCCCTCTACGTCACATACAGTTTTTACTTCTTTTTATTATTTTTATTTATTATTTATTTATTTATTTATTATTTATTTATTATTTATTATTTATTTATTTATTTATTTATTTATTTATTTTATTTATTTATTTATTTATTTATTTTATTTATTTATTTATTTATTATTTATTTATTTATTTATTTATTTATTTATTTATTATTTATTTATTTATTTATTTATTTATTATTTATTTATTTATTTATTTAAAAAGAGAAGGCTTCTGCGTGTGCGAGTCACCTGCTCCTCCACCGCCGTCTCGAGCTGCGTGATGGTGCGGCGGTGGTGGTCGGTGGCGCGTCGCCGCGGGAAGAGGCTCGGCGTCGCGTCGGCCGCCGCCGCCTTCGCCTCCGCCCCCGCTCCACTCGCTGCTACCCGACGCCGCCGGCGCCCCGCCGCCGCTTCCGCCTCCGCTTCCGCCAGAGGCCAGGCGCCGCTCCATCAGCCGCACCTGCACACAGGACACACACACACACACACACAGGATGAGCGAGTGAATGAAAGAGAGAGCGAGAGAGAGAGCGAGAGAGAGAGAGACAGAGAGAGAGACAGAGAGAGCGAGAGAGAGAGAGAGCGAGAGAGAGCGAGAGAAAGAGAGAGAAAGAGAAAGAGAGAGCGGGAGAGAGAGGGCGAGAGAGCTAGAGAGAGCGAGAGAGAGAGAGAGAGAGAGAGAGAGAGAGAGAGAGAGAGAGAGAGAGAGAGAGAGTCAGCGACTGAGGAAATGGACTGCGCGACACGGTTGGTTGATTGTTTCAAGACGCAACTGCCAAGGCCATTGGTTCATTAAGTGTAGTGCATGCTTTTTCTCTCTCGTGAGCTGGCGATGACTTTATTCGCTGGATGTCGATGTGCGTCTTGCACGTCGGCTTATTAGATTCCCCAAACCGGGATCTCCCACCACCGCAGGCTCTACGCTCCCGACAAGTGTGGTCGTGTAATTCATGTAAGTGTATCTTAGGGGTGAGGATAGGACAGGGAATGGGATGGAAAGTCTCTGGCCCGTCTATTATGAACTGATTTGAATCGAATCGAATTGAATTGAATTGATGCCTTATTTTACGTGGCGAAACTCAGGCCATGAGGCCTGCTCTGCCGTCTGACCACGCAAATTTCGCTACGCCCCTTTCACCAACTAGTAGAGGAAGGAGGAATTGCTTGGGCGAGAAACACGCGATTTTTGAATTTAGCTCAGAGGCTACGTCATTTAGGCTTGAGGATCTTTTACATGCAAGTAAATCTACAACGTGGGAGAGCCGGCTTCACTTCCCCTCCGAAGGAAGGCGAACGAAAGATATCTTTTGGCCCTTAAAAATCCACGGCGTTTGAACTACAACAGCCCTAACGCTAACCCCCGTGTACCACCAAAGCCGAAGCAGATGGTCGAGTAGCCTTCCGCAGACCCGGAGTCCATGAATTCCTGTGCACATGCAAAACACACACACACACACACACACAAAATGAGCGCTGTGCCACAGCCATTTTAACGCACTTCCCCTTCACAAAGACACTCGATCGAACGTCATTGCAGAGGTCAAAGGGCAGCAACGAAGTCACGCTCAAAGGGACGGCAATGGCGTCACCCTCATTATTAAGAACCCCAATTTCGGGGAAGAAGGGTGCAAGAGTTTCAGTTTCCGGTTTGCCTTTCCCTCTTTACGTTTTATTGAAGCGAATTTCCGCTTAGCTCTGAAGATTTCATTGCGGGTTTACGTAATAAACCGGGGTCAGTATAAAGGTGAAACATAATAATACAAAAAAAGTTACCTTACGTGACCAGAAAATGTTTTTTATTATGACATTTGGGTAAATAAAATTGTGCGCAATATTGAATTTTTCACTCGTTATTACTTATGGAAGCTCTTAAAAAATGTTACTAAAGAGTAGGACAAGTAATTACAATTTGTAGTTCAACCGCTGTGTGTCATTTCATATATCTGAATGCAGAAAATTAACTTTGTTGAAATTTTACTTTAAAAGACCAATAAAGTCGGTTTAAAAATATAATTATCTCATACGAATAACTGATTTTTGTAGAAGACTTTAAATGCAATATGGAGGAACGTATCTTATACGATACGACCGCCTCCTGAATCGTAAAACGTGTGTGTATATATATATCTTACGAATGACTGTTGTAGTAGACACATAGTAGTAGACATACATTTTGCATAAGTTTAAAAATCTGCGTAAGTTTTGCATAAGTTCAAAATTATCTTCAATTATCGTCAATTAAATTAATCATGTAACGATTCATCTCGTACAAATGCCGGAAAGAGTGTACGATAATGCACAGATTCTTACCGATGTTTTCGTAAGTGCAGAGAAGTAATCATAGTACATGTTTTCGAAACTTCTTTCGGATTATCCAAGAAGAATCAGGCTAATTGTTCTACATGATTTGTCATACCATGAAGAATCGAATAAGCTATATACTATCGAATAACCTTTTTAGATGGCGTCAATCATTCATAAAGCGTTTTAGTTCAGAAAAACGGGCTTTTTGGATTTATTTTTTAGAATCGTCCGGATAGATTCGTAAAAGCAATGACCACTTCCACAACAGGATATCGAGATGCGTCAAACTGCTGATTTCTCTCGAATGGTTGAAAGGAAGGAGTCTAACAGTGATTCACAGATGGACAGCGTTTACTCCCATATAAAGCACGGAGGGATTCAACATTGTTTTCTGTCAACGACCCTTTTAAAGGAATAGTCTTCATCGACCGCTCCATAATGAAAAGAAAAGTAAATATCCTTTGCACAAATAATGACATATAAACGACGTAAAGACAGTTGGCACACAAAAAATTATCAAAACTTTTGGAAACAAATTTAGATTAGACTTATACTTCGTTGTCTTGGGTAATATTATCTGTTTTGAATTTCCCAAATAGTATAAAAAAGTTCTCAGAACCAAACTCTCAGTTTTTTTTGCTCAAAAGTTGTATTTTCATTCACGTGATTAATCTAAATTTTAAATTAGGAGAAAAAAAGCTATCAACTTCATTCAATTTTTTGTAATCAATGGCATCTTGATTAATCCAATCAGTCGTCGCGTAGTACGCGGCACTCGACCATAAAACTGACTCTTCCATCACAACTGACCCCCTTTAACGTATTATCGTTCCCGTTAGCACCACCTGATACAAATTAAAGACGGATTATACGTTTGTTTCATTGCTGTTTGTTTGATTGATGATTCCGGACGCATCATCTGATAAGGTTATTAGCCTGTAAGGGCAGTGCATGTTCTATCGCAGGCGGTGGCGATGATATTTCCCGCCGGAAGAGATCCGACTTATCCGTCGGCTTGCGGACATTTTCCCCAACCTCGTATCTGCCACCAGGGGGACCCCGCCCCAGCCGGTACGAGCTCTAAGGTACCAAACGGACTCCCGGCATGTATAGTGGTGTAGTGCATGTTAGAATAGGACAAGTATGGGGAAGGAAAAATCGCGCGCGCGGTCCGTGGCCCGTTTGTTAGGGTACTGCTCCGGCATTCGCCAGGTATTGATCGGATAAACCACCGATCAGAGCAGCCGGCCGCTAGAATTGTCCCCCCAGACAGCGGCTGAACTCCACCTAGCCGCGTCGAATATCCCGCCACCGCCGGGACTCGAACCCCACGCCCTCCCCGCCCGAGGCACCGCAAAGAGGCTCCGCGCCGGGCGTGCCTCCGCCACAAGAGGCGAGTGGCTGATGGCGCCTGGCATTAGAGCGCCTGCAAGTGCCACTCCGCTGCGGGCGGGCGGGCGACAGGTGCGAGTGCCAAAGGCGACCGCGTCGCCTCGAGGCGCTCAAAGGCCCAGAGAGGGCCCTCAAACGAGATTACGCCGCCCGCGCGTCCCAAAAGGCACTCACGCTGCGGTCGCCCGCCTTCGCGCCTGTGCTGCCGGCTCGTGCCAAGACGCAGGCTCCGTAGTAGCCACTTGGCTGGGCCGGAAACGACGCCGCCGCCGCGCCCGAGGCACGGGTGCCTACGTCTATGCCCTTTATTCCCATAATACGTAGGCTAGGCTTTAAGGCCCATATAACGCGGTGGGGACCGTGACAGTGGCGCGCTCTAGAGCATCACCTTATTACACGAACTGATATACGAACTGCTACCAACGCTATTTAAAACGTCCCGGGTTCTCGAGACGCAAACACACGCGCTTGATGCAAAAGATCCCACCGCTGTTCGCGCTACCTTTTCTTTCATGCGTGTATTATTATGAATAAATGAATTTTAGAAGATAAACACATGGTATTTAACTTCTTTGGTAATTTACTTTAGAAATCGCTCATAATCAAAGAGTATTCGTATTTCTTGACCAATTTGTATGTGCGAAAGTTGGCGAGCCTTACCAGCAGCTGCATCAGGCGACACTAGCGCATTCTGTAGTAGCAACCTCTAGCTTTGTCCCCAATTTTGATGAAGAGTCGCCGGGCGCTGGTCTCGGCCCCGACGCAGCGTCTAAAATCCTGCCACCGCGATCTACCTGCCTTCCGCCCTCAGCAAGGTCAATGGCCGAAACGTTCCCATCTGTGTCTACTAGGCTGTCCGGGACTCGCCAGTAATAGCTGCAGGTGGCAACGTTTCGGCCACCATGTTACGACCTCCGTCAGCAGCAGCAGCTATCGTTTCGCCCTGAGGAAGGACGGCGGAAACGTTGGCACCTGTGCCTAGGACGCGGCACCTCCCTGGCAGCCAAGGCCATACCGACAACACCCGCGGATCAGTCGCCGTCTGCAGGAGAATTCTAGCGAACGGCTGCTCTGATTAATAGTTTTCCCTGGTTTCTCCTATCAACGCCAGACGAATGCCGGAGCAGAACCCTAACCAACGGGCCACAGACCGCGCGCAATCTTTCCTTCCTCTTCCTTGTCCTATCCTCAACCCTTACACTAGCATGCACCACACTCCACACAAGGCGGGAGACCGGTGGGGAGCTTAGAGCTCTTGGTTAAGATCAACACCAGGTGAATGCCGGAGTTGCCAGGTGAATGCCTAACGAACGGGCCACGCACCGCACGCGATACTTCTTCATCTCCCTTGTCCTATCCTCACCCCTTACACACACACACACACACACACACACACATCTACACTAACGCGCACTACACATGCACACATGCCGAGAGACCGGTCGGGGGCTTATAGCTTGTCCCGACTGCTGCGGTGCCTCGCTGGTGGGAGATATCTGGTTGGGGAAAACCCCGCTAGCCGACTGTAGGTCGGCGCCCGATCTCGCCATACAGCGGGGAAAGTTTACAGCGACCTCCCGCGATAAAATCATACACTACACAAATGACCTTAGCAATTGACATGCTCGAAATCATTAATCAATCAACCATTCGCAGAAAACATCAAATTCAATCATCATCAATCATTCAAAACATCAAAATCAACATCAAACATCAATCAACAAATCGCAGAATATAGTACAATATCTGCAACTACGTTTTTACCACGTGTTTTCTAACTACATTTACTATTTTACATTTGATTCATGATATTCGAGTTGAATGATTCTCTTTTTTCTCTCCTAACTCTATTAGACACGTCAAGAAATACTTTCCTTAAAGCACTACTACATTAGCTGTACTTCAGATGTATTTCTACTGTAAAACTGCAACACTGCTGTTCCAGATTATACTTTAAGCCACTTGCTTTAGTACACATTTAACTGAAGAAATGTGAGAAAAAATTACGGAAACGATTTCAGGGCTTACATAAAAGAAAATATTACGTTCGTACGCTAAAAGAAAATAAGTCGAAATGCACATTATACAGCTCAAAGTGTACATATTATAGCAAATCACCCGGTAAAATTGGACGAGTAGCTTCTCTTCTATTTGCTACTTCACAAACTCAAGCACATCCACACAATATCATTGGTTTAAAATTTTCTCCTAAGATGAGAAACATTAAAACATTCTGTTTTTTTAACGAAGAGGCACAGCTTAAGAATCTAAACATGAAAGAGAACGGGGAGTAAAATTTAATTAACGCGCGGAGCTAAACTAAACAGCGTATAATGTTCCTAAATTAATTCGTAACTCTTATAATCTTCAGAGGAAATGCGATACAGTTAAACAAAAGCAACAACTGAAGAATTCCTTGGCATTTTACAACTTTTACTGTCAAGAAATATAACACCAAAACAAGAGAATGTCGCGCTATCTTCTCATTTGTTCCATTGCTTATGTAACAAATATTAATTTTTGTACCGAGGCCGAAGGTTCTTGGATGAGGAGTTAGCCAACTGAGGCAGGGTTTTTATATCCTTATATTTTAAGGTAGCTATTTCTGTCCTGTGTTTTTTTTTTCTTTTCCCCTTCTAGTGAAGCGTGTACAAACACTTTATTCCTGCCGACGTACATTGTCTACTTCCTTTTTTTTTAATTTCAATTCATACATTTTTAAGTTCAATTCAGATTGCTTACGGTATATTTTGCCTCGCCCCGTAACGGACCTTCTTCAAGATTTTACAACATTTTTCATGTTAACAGTTTACAAATTGTGCAATAAAGAATAATAATAATGATAATAATAATAATAATTATTATTATTATTATTATTATTGTGTAGTATTTATTTTGTATACAAAATGTAAACTTTGGTAGTCACATTACTAAAATTGTTGCTGAGATTCGGCGCCGACCAATCGTCGGCTAGTGAGGTTTTCCTCAACCAGGTATCTCCAGTCACAGGAACACCGCTCCAGTCGGAACAAGCCTTAAGCCCCCAACTAGTCTTCCGGCATGTGTGGCAGTGTAGTGCATGTTGGTGCAAGTGGGTGTAAGGGGCGAGGATGGGGGCAAGGAAGAGGAAGGAAAGATCGCGCGCAGTCCGTGGCCCGTTTATTACGGTTCTGCTCAGGCATTCGTCTGGTGTTGATCGGAGAAACCACGAAAAACTATCGATCAGAGCAGCCGGCCGCTAGAGTTCTCCTCTAGACAGCGATTGAATTCGACCGAGCTGACAAACTAATGTCGAAAACTCTGCCACTAGAAATTTCGATCAGGTTTCTCGCCCAGAATCTCCGATCCTTTGAGCGAATGCCCGGATGACCCCTTGCCTTCCTTTTAAAAATAAATGTAGCTTGATTAACTGTGCACGTTTTCTAGTCCTGCGAGTAATTGTTATTACAGTAAACCACCTCCATGTTTTCGTGTCATTAAGCGGATTCTTAGCGAAAGGAACAATGAGAAATAATAGTCAAAACTAGTGGCTTATTTGTCTAAACAAATCGTTTGTACTGTAAAGAAGCAAATATTTAACATTTCTCGACAAAAATGCTCGTATTCGTAATATAATTCGTATATCGGTTGGGATTCCAGAACACAATAAACAGTACATAAAATACACTTCGCCCCATTGAACGTCACAGAGTTTCATAACTGATTTTAAAATGAATTTCAAAAATAAAATGTAAATCACTCTTGTATTTGTTATTGCAGTATTGAAGAAGACTGTTTTTTGTTAATATTTCATTTATTGTCGTGTTATTCAAGAGTTTTTTTGTGGTTCTTGAGAAGTGAGCAGGCTACTTTTGGGACAATCATTTTGTGTGGTTTTGTTCAGCAGCATATTGGTTGCTGCATGCCGGTAGTGCTTTATAATGCTTTTTTAAAATTCTCCGATAAAAATAAACGCACTGAACTCGAATAATCATTTTCCAAACATTATTAATAAAATGTTTGCAAAATATTTCCATTTAACGCCTTTTGTGTATGCTATACAATGTACATGCGATTAGCAGTTAGCGAATTAATTGATGTAAAACAAGGGGCCTTTAATACATTGACAGCACAAATAACCCAACGATTGCGTGGCTTTGAATACTACTTACCTCACAAATACCTTGTTCTGATCAGGTTCACTAACTCGCATGTCTGTATTCTACTTTCTACAATTTTATGCGAGCTTCAGGCGCTTTCATATCTATTGAAATACTGCCACAATATACAATTATTCCACGATTCATAAAAGACTAATCAAATGAGTAATTAATAGTTTTGTTTACAAACAACTTATTTTGACTGAATTATTCTCTCAATTGTTTCCATTCCAATGCCTTCTGAAAAATCAGTAATGTATTTAGTTCATGAGATATTTTAACTATTCAGGATACTTTTTCAATTCGTTCTCACATAACATGTACAAAACCGCAAAGTTCGCACATTTTAAAATTTTCCTAAGTCGAATAAAAGTTGTGTTTACATTATAATTCCAGAGGCTAACAACTTTCATGTTTCTGTCGAGTTCTCTGATCAATTGTAGAATAGTTATGATACGAATTGTAAAAGTGACTTTGTATTTCGCGAGTAAGAAATATTGGAGACACTTCGCTAAGAGGCCGATTGACGCTATCCTTCAAGTAAAAAAAAATAGCTTTTATCACTTGTATTATTTACATTTTTTGACACTACACTGACGTTTCTTTCATTTTAATTCTATTTTACAAATCACTTAATAGGGTAGCATGTTGCATTAAGATCAGTTGTAGCTGTTCAGATGGAAGTATTTTGTTTTCTTTCTTGCACTCACAGTTTTATTTAAACATTTGAGCTAGTGTTAAAAGTACTTTAAGCACGATGCGCATGCCCTAAAAGCAACCGCTTTCACTTTGTCTGTCTAAAAATATTATTTGACCACTGCAAAATCTCATAACTCAGTATTTTAAATTACAAAAGTTGGAAAATATGCAGGGAACAATGTCAAAATTTACTAGTAGTGTTGACAAGAAAAAAGTGGGAGTGACTTGAAAATCGTTAATTAAGAAAAACACCTAAGTCATGTAATGATTTTCAATAGGTTTTATAAATAGTGCGGAAGATTGTAATTCTAAATATAATCTTGATGTGATTACCGACTTAATTTTGATGTCACTGTGTGAAATGTATGACAATCTTTTTTCTCAGTATCAGAAGACGCATGCTTTCGTTTTCAGGGGATTATTTCGATTTATTATCCAAATAATGCACAGCTCTACAACTCTTTTGTAGACAAACAAAATAGGTTCCATGGTAGTGAGAAGAAAAAGATGCTCATCAAATGAGAGGGTATATCTCTTTGTGTATTTGGTACTTTGTGTCGATTGTGCGACTTCGTCGGCTACCTTACGGAGTCCCCTGGGGTTAGTTAATTCCCACGCATGGAAGTAAGAGAAACATGGGGAACATCACGTATTCCCTTCACCGTAACTAGCAAACTCCGCCTGCCTGAGCTTTACTTCACTACACCGCTACAGAAACTGCCACGCTACAATTCTAGTTTTGTCCCGGCCGATAATCGAACTCGGGATCGCACCACGGGAAGCTGATTCACTGCCCATGAGCCACCCTAGGACACGTGTATCTACATGTTGATATTATCATCATTATTCCATTAATTCACAACTACAGATGTTATTAGTCGATTAATTATAAATTCTATTCCGTGTTGCAAACAGCGTCCTAAGGAGCTGATATAGGGACTGGCAGTGTCTCAACACTCGTCTCGATCAGGTTGTTGTCCAATTTCCCTGATCCATTGAGCAAATGCTGAGATGGCCCCTTGTTTTGCTTCTGGACGTAAATGCAGCTTCACTATGCGCACGTTTTGTTGAACTCTCCTTTTACTTGTAATGGCAAAAGTAGAGGTAAGGGTGCCAAGGTAAGGGACGTAACTCTTCCATCAGACCACGAAACTTTCAACATCTAGCGGTAACGAAAGGTATCACTCGGGCGACGAAGCCGGCAATTTCAATTTGGCTCAGAAGCTTCATTTAGGCATGAAGATCTTTTACATTCAATAAATCTACAACATGAGACAGCCGGCTTTACTTCCCCTCCGTAGGAAGGCGTACGATTATTTTTACGCAAACCGCGGCTTCGATCTGGTTTGAACCCGCACACTTTCGAACATCAGGCCGCTACGTTATCCGTTATCCGACTGAACCCGCGAATTATTTCGTCGCCGGTTGAAACTATTTCCCGCCATTCGCGCCGCCGTCAGTTAAAACCTTCCACGTCCGACTCGCATTACCCGCATTTATCCATACTGCGCCCCGCGCTAAAGCGAGAAGCAGCGCTAGAGGGGGGAGGGGAGGGGAGGGGAAGAGGGTTTGCAGAAAATACACGGCGCACGCGATACGCGGCGCAGCCACGCCGGCAAAGAGGCGGCGAGGGTGGAACCGGGGTGGGGAGACCCGCCGAGTTGCGTGCGTGAGTCACCGCGTGCGAAGTGAGTCACAGCGACAACAGCCCCTCCCCCCTCCCCACCCGCTCTCTCTTTCCCTCTCCCCCGCTTTCTTTTTCTCTCCCCTCCCCTCCCCGCGCTCGCAGACGCTCGATGCTCAGCCGCGCTGCTGCACCCCCGGCGCACTTGCTGCTGCCGGCCGTTGTTGAGGGGTTCTCGTGCAGTGGGCCCGGAGGGGCAAATGAAGGGTCAAAAAATACGTTCTTTTTTTACTTCTTCGCCACGGTTACGCAGTAGAGAGACATTTGTATAACGTTGCGCGAAAAAACGGCAAATTTTCTACTATTGTCGGGTCCTGATACGTAAAACGTGGATAAATCCAGTTGCTAAATTGAGAAAATGAAATCCTCTAACACGTGATGTAGCCAGAATACATTTTTTTGTATGCCCTTGATAGCGAATAATCGAAAGACGGCAAAATGTCTGTCCGTCAACAATGCTGGCGGCAAAACCGTTCAGGTGATTTTCTCCACAATTTATATTCCTCAATCGATCTGCATGATGTCGCGGTCCCTTGAATTTAAAATCGATATTTTAATTGTTTAGGGGACTGGTACTTTACATAAAGCTCTAGGTATATTTTCCAAATTTTAAAAAAATGGCACCATCGATTTTAATTAAAGTTTGTTGTTGGATAGTATGAAGGACACGTACGAGAATAATGCAGGTCTAATTTTCGTTCAAAACTTTGATTTATGGCGTCTTCCTACAACTACAATTCTGAAGATAGAGATTTTTCCCTTAACGAAATTTATTCCATAAAGATATATTTTGAAATAAAAGCATGTATAATTTTTCGAAAATTTGATTACGTTTCGCGTAATTATGCGTGAAAATACGGACGAAAAAGTACGTATGAGATGATATGAGTACTGTATGAGAGTTTGTCCGTTTGTCTGTCGGCCTATCAGTCGTCAGTCTGTGACGCAAACGCCTTAACCGTTCACACGATTTTCTGAAAAAGTGAGATTCTCCGACAGACCTGCACGAACTGGAGACCCTGCGCGTTTGAAAGGGATATTTTGATTTTTCTCCGTACTTTACATGGAGCCACAACACTTTCAAAATATTCCCGCAAATACTTTTTTGGATTAATTTCTCGTCAACGTAGCGTGAAACAAATTGCCGCAAGTCTCATTTTGAAATCTCGTAATTTAAAAAAAAAAATGCAAAAGTTAGAAATAATGCGAGAAAGAATGTGATCTTGTCGTACCACTAGTATCCACTTCGTCAGGGTCGGGCACCATCGCAAACGGCGGTCAACAGATATGCAACGAGTGACGGGAAAATGGGCGACGAGAGGCAACAGGTCAGGCGACTACAGATTGATGGACGAGAAAGTGTTCGACGCCACGAAAGAAAAGAGTGTAATTTTCAGAATTTACAAGAATTAGGTCCTGCTGGTTATTAATTTTTTTAACAATAGAACATCTTGAGCAAGACCTTGTGCTACGCCAGGCGGTATTGGGGATATTCAAGTAGCCATTAATAAGAAAAAGCATGGGCAACTGTGAAATGACATCATTCAACTTATGCCTCTGACCGGAGGGCCCGATGGTGGCAGGACTTAACACTACTACTTAGCTATGAGTAGGTCGAATTCAGCTACTGTCTGGAGGAGAATTCTAGCCGTCGGCTGCTCTCATCCGGTAGTCTTCGGATCAACACCCGGCGAATACCGGGATAGTACCCTAACAAGCGGGCCAAGGTCCGCGCGCGATTTGTACTTCCTCTTTCTTGAATTGAATTAATTTAACGTGGCTACTCTTCCGTCTGAGCACGCAAATTTCGCTACGCTCCTTTCACCAACGAGCAGAGAAAGGAGGTATTTCTTGGGCGAGAGACAGGCGATTTGAATTTAGCTCAGAGGCGTCATTTAGGCTTGAGGATCTTTTACATGCAAGTAAATCTACTAACATGGGACAGGCTGCTTTACTTCCCCTCCGAAGGAAGGCGTACGAAGGATTTTTTTCGCCCTTAAAAATCCACGGTTTCAATCTGGTTTGAATCCGCCAATTGGGGTACAACAGTCCGAAACGCTAACCGTTACACCATCGCCGCGCGCTTCCTTCTTCCATTCTCGCCCCCTTATGTACATTTGCACTTACATGGCCTACACTATCGCACATGCCGGGAGACCGGTCGACATCTTAGACCTTCCCCCGGCTGGTGCCGTGCCGCACTGGTGAGAGATATCTCTTTCGGGAAAACCCCAAAAGTCTACGTGTTGTTCAGCGCCGGATCTTATCAACTAGCGGAGGAAGAATACTGGTATTTTCCTTTATAAAACATGAACTACACATAAGGACTAATGGTCATAGCATGTGAAGCGCCTGGGAAATGGGAAACGCAATCCCATTAATCCATCACTATACTTGTCTTGGGTGCTGGCGAAACTTCTGGATAGAACGGGTTTCACATCAAGCAGCACCGCCGCGCTTTTGAGAGGCCTCTATCATTAGTAAACGAGGGACATTTGATGCCAAATCATCTTAGCAGACACACACAGCGGGGTAGTTAGATATTTGGACTCGCCTCAATCATTCCCACAAATTCACACAAGACTGCACTGTACATGCAACGGTGCTGGGGACGGACAAACCTCAGACACTTCAGCGCGGAGTGTTCGGCACATACTGTCGTAAGCGCAGGTTGTAAAACCCACCCGAGATCTTCTCTGGAAGTGCACGACGATCGAACGCGTGGATGAGCTTTGGGGTGGGGGTGAGAACCTCATTCACCTTTCGCAGACTCCTGTACACATTGCTCACGCCTTTGGACTAAAAAAGTTTTGAAATCCTTCTCGTTTTCGGTGGAAAAAAGAATCATCGTAAATTCCCACACCGTTTCAGACGTTTAATGTAGGGTGGCTAGACACCTGAAACTGGTGGTCGGAAATAAACACTTTCCTAAACTTCTCAATTTGTTCGTCACAATGTCATTCGAAAAGAATGATTTCAGTGTGCTATTGAGCAACCACATCGATTTTATCGAGTGTTTCTTTGTGGATTGGAAGCATTTGCAGCATTGATAGTCTACACTGTCTTGCCTTATTAAATGAATAATATCACGACAAAACGGGATATTGCATGCTTTGTAGTCTTCGCAAATACATCTCCAATTCTGCATTCTTCTCATAGGTGTTATCTTTATTGAAGGAGACGCAGAGTTAAGGATTTAATGTCCTTACTTGAGAAATATGTTCATCACCTATGCCCTACTCCACTACGGAGCGCAACAAGGAACACAGTCTATTGGAGTATCAGAGTTGCCACAGGGACATAGCAGAGAGAATCATGACTTCTTCCCCACCGCACAGTTGCAAAGGACACCAAGAGACTCCTCAAATATAGCCGACAAGCGAAGGAAGATAAAAACAAACAAACAAACAAACACAACGACACTGTAATGTGTCACTTATAATGATAGCAATTTAATTCCTTAATCGATTTTGGTTCTGAAACATATATTCCTACAAAATGTGCTGTTTCTTTTTTTTGTTGTTGTAATTTTCAAATTTCAGTCACACGCTGTCATCGAAATTTAGTGGGCTTTTCAAGCCTCATAGCGCTGCCATTCACTGTCACTCGGAAGGCCATTCGCTTTATTTGCGTATAGCGAGTGCATTGCAATTCTGAAGACCGGCTGGGTGGCTGGATATGGTTGTAATAGCTTAACCTGGAGTGAAATCGCAGGGCGGCGCTTGCTAGACAACTGTCACAGTACGCATCCTAATTCCGACAAAACGCAAAGTCTCCTTTTTCGAATTTTTAGAGTACTATTTTTCTTCAGATAAATATCCCCAGCGGTTTCACACACTTTACACCCAACCTCTTGGATATACTAAAAGAAGAGTGGAACTGATGTGCATGCAAAATGACATAAGAAACATTGGTTTACATAATGCATGATGATCCGGAAGTGCAGATATTGTAACACCTCCGAGTTCTATTGTAACACACAGCGGAGGTGTCGCAATAAGCAGTTGTCTGAGAATAAATGTTACCAATTTCTAGTGTTTGTACAGGGGAAAGAAAACGTCACTTCTCTCCCAAGCCGGAGACGTACTCTTATAAATGGGCCACGGACCACGAGTGGTCTTTCCTACCTCATCCTTGACTACTGCCCCCTGACATTTAATACATGTCCCCGCTGAAGCGGTGAAACCACCGGGAGGAGATACCCCGAGCGGGAAATCTCCACAAGCTAATGACCTTAGTACCCGACGTGCCCGGAAACTCGAAGTAATCAACCAATCCAGAGACGAAAGTTCCCCTCGGCTTCCAAAAACGCGCCACTGTGCGGGGGCGCGAGGGCGGGGGCGGTGCAAGGGAATGCCCTGGCAACAGTGCAGCGGTTATGGCCAGAGGGCGGAGAGGGGGAGGAGGAGGGGAAGTGCACTGCTTGCGGCTGCATGCCATCGACCGCCGGGCCCGCCGCGGGGAAGGGGAACGGGAGGGGAGAGACGGCGAGGCCCATCACGAAGGCATGGCGCTTTCGGATGAAGCCGACCACACCAACTGGACCCACGCGGACATTTCACATTCAGTAAATCATTGATTTAAGTCAGTATTCCCAGAAACATCAACTACTTAGATTGATTGATTAATTGTTATAGTGATTCTAGGCACGTCAACTAACAGGGTCGTTAGTCCCGTAAATGTAGTGCACGATTTTTTGCTCTGGAGGTGGCGGTGATGTTTTCTTCGCTGTATGGAGAGATCCGGCGCCGACCTACCGTCGGCGAGCGGGAGTTTCTCCAACCAGGTATCTCCCACCAGCAAGACACCGCCCCTGAGGGAAGATGCCCTAAGCTCCCGAACAGTATCCTGAAATATGCGGAAGTATAGTGCATGTGTGGGTGTGTGTGTGTGTTTATGCAAGTAAGGGGTGAGGATAGGAGAAGGAAGAGGTAGGAAGGATCGTGCGTGGTGTGTGGACCGTTTGTTAGGGTACCGCACCGGCATTCGTCTAGTATTGACCGGAGAAACTATAGAACACTACCGATCAGAGCAGTCGGCAGCTAGAATTCTTCTCCAGACAGCGGCTGAATTAGACCTAGCTGTGAAGCTAGTGTCAAAAATCCTGCCTCCGTCGAGACTCTAACCTCAGGACCTCCCGGTCAGAGGCACTGCAGTCACATCCGATGATGCCCTGAGCCACCTCTCCCAGTAACTTCGCTCGTAACCTAGCTGTGTAGGTAGTGTGGGAAATGCTGCCACCGTGGGGAGTGTAACCCTAGGACCTCCCGGTCAGAGGGACTGCAGTGACATCAGAGGATGCCCTGAACCACCTCTCGCAGTCAACTTCTCGATCATTAGTTTGCCCAGTGTACAGATTTTGTAGCCAGAAGATGGCGGTGTTCCTTTCCCACTGAAGCGTGAAATTCGGCGCCGACCTACCCGTCAAAAAACCGGGAATTTCCCACTTTAGTCTCTCCCGCAGAGAAGAACATCCTTTGTTTTCTCTGGATTTCGTCAGCCTCTTCAGGCAAATGCTGGGACGTAATTTTCCCCTTTGGCAGCCCAGGGACAAGACATGTGAATGTCACGTATAATACAATATTACTAAATGCATCTTAGAAAATTCTTATATCAGTTGTTTCTTGTTTATATTTTCCTTATAATTGTTATTGGCGCTAATAGTATGAAGACAGAAGCACAACGAAGTGTACGCCCTTTATTGATTGCCTATCAAATGTAAACGCATATACGGCATCAACATATTTATTCACCATCAACTTAACAAAATTCAACACATACTAAACATTAGCCAACTCATTATTAAAAATTATCGTTGCAAGTTTCGGTTGTACGTTTGTATGAAGCTTAACGGTTCTTCTTACTTGTTAATGCAATAATTCGAGAATTTGGATTTACTTTCCTTTTTGTTTTAAAATTAGGCAGAAATTGGCAGAGATAAAACTTGTTAAAGTCTTTAAATATTATTTCGGTTGTACCTTATTTATGGTACTTTGGATAATTAATTCATCATTACTTTGCTTCGCCAAAACTCCCGATGAATTTCATACGAGTCCGTAATGAATTGAATGTCTCGCGACTTATCTCCACGTCATTTTTTAATTCTCTCAACGTAGGATGGAAAATGAGGTTGTCCGTGCGAATTGATTGAGAGCAAGAGAACTCGTTAAAAAAATTAATCCCGGAGGAGATGAGCATCCATCTGTTTTTCACTCGCGACTCACCGGCAATAGATCGAGCGACGGGATTGAATTATGTTCACGGCCGGGCTTCCAAAATGAAAACGGGATTACCAGACGGCGCCTATTAGAGCCCTGCACGAGACGATTTCGCTGGAGAGTCACGGCAGTTAACACAAGACCTGGCAGATAGCTGCGCCCTTTGACAGGTTTTTCACTCTCAGTTTGGTCAAAGTACGATCTTATTATTTTTGTTTATAGTTTTGATACTAGTCACAATAAATATTGACTATTGTGATTAGTTTTCATGTAGTTTCAAGAAAAACCTGTAACATGGTAGCATAATCAAAAAGTTAACGGAAATAAATGTAATTTCAAGTTCAATTGCTCGCGTCGACGAGCGAAAACACTCGGCCGAGGAAACCAACCTGCACCCTTTGACAGATTTTTCACTCTCAGTTTGTTCAAAGTACGATCTTATTATTTTTGTTTATAGTTTTGATACTAGTCACAATAAATATTGACTATTTTGATTAGTTTTAATGAAGTTACAAGAAAAATCTGTAACATGGTTGCATAATCTAAAGTTAACGGAAATATATTTAATTTCAAGTCCAATTTTACTCGCCTCGACGAGCGAAAAACGCTCGGCCAAGGAAACCAAAGTTTCGACGCTCGATATTTGTGACACCGCCAGTTGAGTCGCAATTTCAAGTATAAAACGCGAAACAACCCAACGCCAACGCAACTCATCACTTGTTTTTTCTTTCTTTTTTAATGCGAAATATATCGTCCATGTGTGACAAAAGTAATACTGCATTTTTAAGAATTGACATTGTTCTATATCGTGCTTAATGTATTAATAAAAGCGAACGCAAAAACAGACTTGGGCGCAGAAGTAATAACCTAAAAGAACAGCACTATAAGTAAGTCAGCCTACTGTGCCGACTAACCACAATTTCTGCTCCGAATATGGCTTGCGGGTTGCTTACATTCAGGGGAACCAGCAGCTTAAATAATTCAGTACGAAAGTTCAAGGTAAAAAAGTTCTTCAGATTCTTTCAAAGCCTTTAAGCAAATAAAACTCCAAGCACACGCAACTAAACCTAGCCTTCACTTATCATACTTTTTTATTGAAACATTGTTTTATTAAAGTCTACTACACTCTTTTCATAATCATACTCATTCATTCAAATTGTCAGTTTACTGATCACAAAATTAGTTACAAACGTATATTTTATTATAACATTCTTTAAAACTTTCAAGACATTAAATGGATAAATATTAATACATTAATATAATAATAATAATGAAGCATGAAATTATATGTATTCAAGAATCACTTATACATTTGAATTGACCTAAAACATCGTATATGCTCCGCATTTATTAATGTGACTAAACATAAATTTGCATTTAGAGACAATATACAGATACAATAAGTAAATTGAGTAACTAATAATCTAGTAATTAGTAAAACGACAGTGATCGGATGCCATTCAATATCGTTTTCAAAGAAAGACTCGTGGCAAAGTTGCAGAATTGTACACCCAGTTGATAAGAACCATTCCGGGAAACACACTACACATACGTATTCATTAGAAGGCCGAGTGGGCGCCCTCGCCGGGTGGTTTGTTACCCTCGTTTGACGCACTGCAGAAATCGTAACCCATTGCCTCTTAATCGTACTAACGCAACTGAAACAAATTTCTGGTCAACCACAATCCCTAACTAGCATTGGACTACCCGATGTTTTCTGAACAGATATAGTACGCGTAGAACAGAGACTCCACTGAGTATGCGCAATATCTCGCGTGTGTCTCGCCCGATATATATATATATATATATATATATATATATATATATATATATATATATATATATATATAAAGTTACTTTTTATAATATTGCTCTTTATAATTTATAATAGTGCGTTTTTTATATTCAATCTTATGTCTCGATTTTTCGCCATGCAATTCGACCCGCAACCTTGGCCACGCAATGTGTTGGTACTAGTTAAGAAACTAGTCACAATTGATCTTTACGTAGTATTGAAATATATTTATTTTCCATCAATGAAGCGCAATTCATTCGTGAAATTGAATAAAATTCATACGAGTACCTACTTTGTTTCCGTAGGTCTCATAATATCCACTTGTCTCACAAATAAATATTTTTTGAATGTAATATGGACTCTCCATCTACTAGAGAATACTTAGCTTTAACCACCATAAGGTAGTATTTCGTGCCTGACGCTAGTCAAACACTAGTCATTTATTACATCTGTAGGTTAATAATAGCTGCTTGTAAACGTGAACGCAGTACTTAAATAATTATTTGTAAATAGTTAAAAGGACATTTAGCAGTTGCAGAAAAAAATCTTTACTAATAAGTTTAGTCATTCGCAGGGTTTTTCATTTTCATATGTTGACTATATACCTAATAGAAGTTAGGTTGCCTTTGGTACCCGTTCTTTCTTTATGCACTGAATGTAAGTCCATATTGTTTATACTGAAAGTGAATTATCGTAAAATAGTGACACAAAATTTTCAGTTACGGCGGTTTTCACTCGTACCCGAAGAGAAAAAGTGCTGACAGCATAATTTGTACACCATAACTTCTAGGGCGAGAGCCAGTACTTCTGGTTGCGACGAATTTCGAAGCAGTTTTGTTTACCAATTACTCCTCACAATCCTTAGGGAAGTATGTTACATTTAATATCATCGGATTTCTCGAAAAATTAATTCGAATTGAAAAAAAACGATACTTTTACTGTATTTCTTTAAAAACTTAAAAATCTATGCCCGTGAAAGGTTTTCAATAACAGCCTGTACTAATTTAAGTTTATTTTATTAAAAAATTAGACCAGTAAGTGGCGAATTTTCTCTTATCATCTTCAAGCTCAAAAAGTTTAATCAGAATCTAGTTTTTTGGGGGGTATTTCACCGTGGTAGATCTAACGTACACAGTACCTTAATGGTCATCGAGTTCGTTGCTAAATCGCGCGAAGTCTACGGAAGCGATAGGGAAACTGTGAATGAGGCGCGTTTCGCGTTGTGTCTGCCCCACCCACGGTGTTTAATCGCTCACGTGATGCCTACGTTTTATGCGTTATATCTCCTGCATACGCTACTGTAAGGCGACGAGCATGTTAAAGCGAGCAATGCTGTCGTAGGGCAGGGTTTAATAAGCCACTGACCTTCGAATTGCCAGTGCAATCTTTCTAAGATAATATCAAACTGAGGCAGATTATTAGTTTCTTTTCGCAAAAAAGGGCGTCATCTTGGGCAAAAGAAGACTCCGCGTCGCTGAAAAAAATCACCAGTAATGAGAGAGAGAGAGAGAGCACGAACAAGATAATGAGGAAGGGAAACAGAGAGGAGGGGGAAAGAGAAAAGAATAGATAAATGGACACAGGGAGATATGTAAAATGGTAAAAGGGGAGTGAGAGAGAGAAAGGGAGAGCGAAAAAAAGAAAGGGACAGAGAGGGAGCGAGATAGAAAGGGTAAGAGAGAGTGGAAGAGTAGAAGAGAGGTAAAGGAAGAAGGGAGCAGAAAAAATTAGGAAGGAAAAGCGTGAGATAGAGGACGAGAAAAAGAGAAAGAGACAGAGAGAGGGCGAGAAAGAGAAGGCGAGTGAGAGACCAAGATAAATTGCGCGCACGAGAGAAAGAAAAAGAGAGGAGGGATACAGAAAGGGCAGAAAGAAAGAGAGAGAGGGAGACAGAGAAGGGTAAGAGAGCGAGTGAAGAGACTGCGAGAGAAATTCAGAGAAGGGGAGATTGTGGGAAAGAGGCGAAGGAAGAGACAACAGTGAGAGAGAGGGGGGTGAAGGGGGAGAGAGGAGGAGAGAGAGGGAGGGAGGAGAAGAGGGGGAGGAGAGGTGGAGAGATGAGCAAGAATAGAGGAGGGGGAAGAGGGGGAGAGAGAGGAAGAGAAAGAGAATGAGAGAGAGGGAGAGAGGAGGGGGAGAGAGAGGAGGAGGGAGAGGGGGAGAGAGAGGGAGAGAAAGAGAATGAGGGAGAGAGAGAAAGAGAGAGAAAGAGAAAGAGAGAGGGAGAGAGAGCGGGGTGGGAGAGAGACTCACCCTGTCCTCGGCCTCGTCGGCGCGGGCCTCCGCCTCGTGCGCCCGCTGCTCCAGCTCAGCCAGCTGCAACACAACAGCGCCCCACGCATTAGCACATCCAGAGCATTGCTCTCACTACGCAATAGATACAACATTAATAGTAACAACCACAACAACAACAATAATCATAATAATAATCATAATAATAATAATAATAATAATAATAATAATAATAATAAGAATAACAACGACACTTCGACAACATAATGACACTTCGGGCACTGGAGGGTCTTCACTTGGATGCCAGGAATGTATATAATATGCAAGAGTCAGTAATTTTGATTAACATGCCGTATTGCCAGAAGCCATCTGAACCTTCAGTAAAGCAACCATACACCTGGTCATCATTCCTGTGTGTGGTTGACTTACCGACCAGTAGATACTGTGAATAATGTAAAATAATAATAATAATAATAATAATAATAATAATAATAATAATAATAATAATAATAATTGCCTTTAGTCGATCAAATGGGCGAGATCGCTAAAGCAGTAATGCCGTAGCGGTCTCGGACCAGACGATCGCGGGTTCGTGTCCCGCCTTGGGCATGGGGGTATTTGTGTATGTCTGTATGTGTCTGTCGACCTTTCGTGCCTCATTGTCGTCATTATTTCATCTTCCATACCCCCAGGTCTAACGACCCTGGAGTACAAAAAATCGAATCCATCTAAACGCTGATCTCCTAATTAAAAAAAAACTTACATACACCTGCTACCGAGATAATGTTTCTGAGTCTCGGCAAATGTAGGGTGCATGTACGGCTGGTCCAAGCCTTCGCGAGCAAAAAAACAACAACAAAGCCTTAATTAGTGGCGAGGCTCCGGCCATAAGGCTCTTCCGCTTAACCACGTTAAATATTTACAATATTTTATATTCTATGAAGAAGATAGAGAGGGCAGGAACATTAGTTTTACTTCTGGGAGAGCAAACTAGGGGCCTTCCCGGCATACGCCTTAAGCGATTGGGTAAACCCAAAAAACCTTAACCAGGATGGCGCTCTAAGGCCGAGAAAATCTAAAAATACATACATTGACCAGAAAAAAGGAAAAATTGTAATACAGAAATCGCAAAATTAAATAACAAAACGTATACAATAGGAGTAAATTTTGCATAATGTTAAGTAGTGATACAGTAGCTGCAACAATATGGTAACATAATCAAATTGGTAGTGCACAACAAAGATTACAATATTTTCAATTCTCATATCAATTTCAATCAAATAAACGTTATTATATAAAATGTGCGGAATGAAATTAGAAGTGAATGAAAATTCACATTTACAGTACCAAAAAATGCATATTTCGTCTTTCAGAACCCACAACGCCCATTCGTCTTCATAAAGCTTGAAAATTGCTTAAAATAGTTCAGAGTAATTGAAAACTTGGAGGATAAAACGCACAAAACTGGTAGAAAGGGTCCAAACGCAAAATCTTATCACAACTGAAACACAGTTAAACCTGTCTTTGTCATCAATGTTTCACCAAAAATCGATCGTTCATTGAGGTGGCGGCTTAATTAAGGTTATGAGGTTAGTGGAAGCGTAAATTAAGTCCAACTGTGCTAATTTCAATGAAATGAAGTATTTTCTCTATAACCATGTCATTTCAATAAACAAAAATATATAATCTGGGATCATTTGCTTCTTCTCCGCTAAGATCAAAGCACACCCGTGACTTGTCACTCATTCTCTTTGTCGAGAAACAGTTTTCGTCCTCACAGAATCGAACACGGAAACTAGACTTGAAGTATCCTGAACAAACTTTGCAACCGAGAGACGAAGGAGTTGGCGTTAATGGAGTTTGAGATCGGATTCGTGTTTGCGGCGTTCTCCGCAAGCCCTTAACAGATCTCACAGAAGGGAAGTACGAGTTAGCAAACCTTAGCAATGCTGTGAAGTGAGCAAAGCGAACGATTTGTTGATTATTAAGAGATATTTATTAACATATACTGTTGTTACTTCACACACAAATCAATCTCCCTACGAGACAAGCAACTCTTATGGCACGGTTCGAAGTAATCTGACAATGCGTCACGTCTAAGGAAGATATTAAATCAACAGTAACATCCATAAACTGTTTGGCTTCCCATAGCTCAGCTTGGGTCGGCCCCCTAAAGGTCAATGAACGAAATGTGCCTAACCATTACACGTTTAGCCAGGTGGTTGCTGAAAAGAGGAAAAATTACGTGCCTTGTGGAAAAATCAATTTTTACCACGCAAAATTGGCCGTTGTTGGAAGCTTCATCGAGGCGACCTTTTGAGCAGGTTTAAGTACATATAAACAAATTTTGTAGATAACAACCGGTTTAGGTCAGAGTATTAGTTGATGTCACTGCAATGCTTCTCACCGGGGAATCCTAAGGTTCGAGTCCCGACGGTGACAGGATTTTCGACACTCGCTAGAAAAATAAGTAGAATTCAGCCGCTGTCTGATCGTTAGTTTTCCGTGGTTTCTCTCAACAATAGCAGGCGAATGCCGGAGCAGTACCCTAAAAAACGGGCCACGGACCGCGCTCGATCTTTCCTTCCCTTTCCTTGTCCTATCCTCACCCCTTACACTAGCATGCACCACACTCCACACATGGCGGGAGACCGGAGGGGAGCTTAGAGCTCTTCCCGGCTGTGATGGTTAAGATCAACACCAGGCGAATGCCGGAGCAGTACCCTAACAAACGGGCGACGGACCGCGCTCGATCTTTCCTTCCCTTTCCTTGTCCTATCCTCACTCCTTGCTTACACACCGAAAGACCTGCCGGGGAGCTTAGTGGTTGTCCCGGTTGGGGCGGTGTCCCGCTGGTGGGAGGTTGGGAAAAACCCCTTAGTAGATGGGCAGGTCGGCGCAGGACCTCACCAAACAGCGGGGGAAGAATATAGCCACCTCCCGAGGAAAAACATGCACTACTTCACTTACGGGACTAATGACGTTAGCTGTGACGCGCCCAGTCACTAATCAATAAAGCAATCGGCATCGGAGATGCCAGCGGGCAAGAACCTTATGTAATAAAACCTTCACGATACTAACGGGACTAATGACAACAGCTAACGTGCCGGGAAACACGAATCAATCAATTTTAGATCACCAAAGGGGATAAAATTTTGCCTTCCTTGTATACACTGACGACCAAAAACCTGCGTGAACTCCGATAAGAGACGAGTGTCGCTACTTGTTTCCCCCAGACAACGATCAAAGAGCCGGCAAAAACTACTTCAAACATAACACGCGATTCCGCAGCTTCGACATACGAACGTTACGACTGCCAATAGGAGTTGCTAAACAAAGGCCAACTAGATCACACGTATCGATTTGGCGGCATGTCGTTTTTTTTCCATCACCACCATACAACGAACACCAGTTCTAATAATAGACATAAAAAGTTCGCTTTAAAAGAAGAAACGTCCCAAACAACTGCACAGAATAGAGGGCGTCACCGTATTTCAAAAAGAATCTCTTAATTCCTGCACTCATCACAGTTTTGGTTAAGTACAATAATTATTTTTGTACGAAGTTCTACTACTTATTCTAAAGACACACTGATTCTCCTTCTCTTGAATAGAATAAATAGATTTACAAGATGCCCCCTGTACGAGTATTATGTATTCTATGTCTAATGATAAGACAAGTTACAATAAAAAAAACTTGCCGTATTGTTTGATCATCAAAACGAATGGATAAAATAGCAACAGTTTTTTGTTCGACGCAAGTTTAAAAGGAATTAAAAAAGAAGAAGTCGATCCTCACAGTTAAAAAAAGGTGAACGTTCCGGACGTCTTTGATAAGGACAAAAGCGGTGAGCGTGGAATATTTCCGCAACAACTATCGAACGCAAATGTACTTCTGCCGCTTAAATTAGCGCCAGCAACGGCAGGTCACGTTCAAACAACTACGAATTCAACTACAAGTACTCCGTAAGCAGAAGCTCATCAGCACTCCCACAATTCCCACAGTAAGAAGAAGTTATCGCTTTAAAAACCTACACGTTGACACATCATCTTTATGATGCATCGATCCTACAAGAATTTACAGCATTTTACGACACTAAAAAGGTATCCTATTCACTTCCATCAAGCACAAGGCTTCAGATTGTTATTAGCGACAACTAAACAAGATCGAAAGTTATGGAAGTACCTACATAGTGCTCAAATGTAGTTTTTGTACCTTTGGTTCCAGAATAAATACTTGGACACACGGCGCTGTCGTTTATAACGAACGTCCTTTTCTAACTGTCCACTGACATGACAAAACTTGTTTCATGCTAACGACAGCCAAGTATCTACATCCGTGATCATTTGAGGAGCAGCACGCGACAACTGCTGAGAACTAGCAAGTGACCACAAAAAAGTTCCATGATGCCATCCTGATTCATATTATTCAATGGGAAAAACTGAACCTGTACGAAATAAGTATTCTCACTTGAACACCCTAGTTCTCTGAAGCGATTATAATACTAAAGGCTATTGAAAAATAAAAATAAAATTAAATCAACGAGCATGTAAGTTGTTGATGTCAAAAAGGGTGGTGATTGTTTTACAGCTGATAAAAAAACCGCTCAATACCATAGTCACTAAACCTTTACTTTACCCATTACGTCATTTCTCGAGTCGAAGACGAACGATTGCAAATTCAGAAATGTTAAAACGAAAAATAATTTTTTACAGTATAACGGCCGGAACGTTGGCACACCTGCCCCAGTTGCAGCGTTGCCCGAACACCCAAACTACAGCTTAATACCAGGAAGCCCTATATGAAACGGGGCACATGAGGAATTTCTTCGTCGAGATATTCACAGTCTTCGGAGTAAATAAAAAAAAACTGTAAGAAGCTATTCAATATTCGAGCTCAAACCTGCGTTAGCCACTCTTACCTCAACCTAAATTTTCACGCGAGGGACTTGAGAGAATAGAAATACACACTGCTAGGCTTATAAAATTATAGATTCCAGACACGCCCTAAATGAACAATTAATTAATAGAAATAATTCATCCCCTCTTTCGACAACTAGAAAGCGCAAGAAAGGAATTTAGGCGAAATAAACGTTAATCAAATCTTAACATAAACCTGTACAAATACAGTAAGAAAAAAACATTGCGAATAGACCTGGAATGTTGGAGTAAAAAGCAAGAACAGGCCTGTTTTGTGGTATGAAGAAAACGAAACCCATCAAAATAACTTGGACTCTTCACAAACCCAATACCACTAGCAACATCTTCCGCAAAGCTTGAAACCCAATTATCACACATACATTCAGACTCTCATATTGGAACATATTCTGAAGCCATCTCTGAAGGCGATTTCGCTGCATTCAGATCTCAACAAAACTAACACCGCAAGCATGTTCTTCCAACATGCATGAAACGAGATCCGAATGCTTCAATCGCGCATACAGCATGCATGAATTGCGAATGCCAGGAGAATTCAAATCACGTTGTATACATAATCATAGACCACGGTCCGAATAATTACGTTAACATAACTACTTTAGAGAAGTGACAAGAGAAAACAATTAAACCGAAATAATCACATGTTTTGCATCTTGACATACACCTATATATGAGTTTACTTTAAGTTGAAAATGAACATTCCGAATTGGAAACTTATTGCACCACGAACCTAGAACATGAGAAAATTCACGAAATGCTAATGCTACCCGAATTGAACAGTTGTGGACAGTCTATACTGCCCCTCACTTTTAACTGTCCGACAAATACCGGCGTCAAATCAGTTTAGACCGGCCGAAAAATAAAGAATTTAACGGAAATTTTTTAAAAAAAGGCTTTTATCTCAACCTATTCGTTCAGATACACCAAGAGTATAGTAAGAAAATTACGAACTTACGTATGTTGGAGCACCTGCTGAATTCATGTAAGAAAGATATCATTCGCATGGAACATGCACGAAATGCCAACCCCACCCGACCGTTGAAGACAGTCCATTCTGCCTCCCACATTTTACTGTCTGACTAATACTGGCATCAATACCGCTTTAGACAGGTTCAGAAAGAAAATAATATAACCGAAAAAACACCTCTATTCTTATTCGAACCTATCATTTCACATACCCAAAGAGTACAAAACAAAAGAAACATATACAAATGACGTATGGTGGGGCAGCTGCTGCCTTTTGTACTACCTCTCACATTTTACAGTCCGACGAATACTGGCGTCAAGCCCACTTTAGACAGACCGAGAAAGAAAGCAATTTAACCGAAAACAAAAACACCTGTATTTTCTCAATCTATCCTTCCACACACGCCAAGATTACAGAAGGAAAATTCCTAAAGGCCTATTCCAATGCAAACATACACATAAGCATGACATTAACAAAAAAGTTAGGACACCGTCCATAAACGGACGGATTCACAATTCGTTCGCATAAGCATAACACGTAAGGCGTTATCTTAAAAGCTTGCAAGCTTCAGGCTTCTGTGCTTATGCTTAAGTAAGACAGAAATTAACCACAGAACTGTAACTCAAAATCGAGAATTGGAATTGGAGTGAAGTCGATAGAAAAACTAACGCCATATACGCCATGGAGACAGTCGATACATCGAAATCGATTCTCACATCCAACCAATAGTAAAGTAGAATGTCTCACAGCCAATAGAAACTCATTATTTTGCTTACGTTTATGTTAGACATTGTGAACACTTCAGTCTATCACTGGTGTTAATGTTTACGTCTATGCGTTATGCTTATGTTCACGTTTGCATTGTGAATGGGCCTTAATTGTCGTGTGATAGAGCACGAGTAGGATTCATATTACGAAGAAATCATCGTATGGAATATGCACGGCATGCTAACGCTGGAGATGGATTATTTTCGCACACATCACGAGCAGAGAAAGAAAATGACGTATGTTAGAGCACCTGCCGAATTAATTCACATAAATCTTAACACAGGAAAAAGAATCATCATGCACGGAGCATCCACACTGAACACTTCACCCACACTGATCACACACACACACACACACACACACACACACACACACACGCCTCACCGGCACTCCGCGCTCTTCGTCACATGCCGGTCTTCGGCGTGCACCGTCCGGCAGTGCACTAGACCGTCTCCGGCCCCAGGCCGCGCGTCCGCTAGCCCGCGCGCCCTCCCTTCGATACGTCACGCGCCTTTCCGGTGACGCACACGCGCGCGGGCGGAGAGGCGCTCACGCGGAAACCCCTGTCCGCCACGCCCCCCCCCCACGGGTGGCACGCGTNNNNCCACTGCCGCCCTTGTGCCTGCAACCCCCTCCTGCCCACAGTCGTCGTTGTTGTTCCCTTGCCAGTCCGGTGACTCCCACGATTCGTCAAGACTGCGGTGGCGGAAAGAACGTATTTTCGAATTGTTTTTTATCCCAGTGAATTGCCGACATCTTGATCACTACGTGGCGAAACAGAGAGAGAGAGAGAGAGAGACAGAGACAGACAGAGAGAGACAGAGAGGGGGAGAGAGAGCCACAGATCGCGAGAGATCAAAAGAGCCACAGAGAGCGAAAGATAGAGGCGACAGGACAGGGTCCAAGGCTTGTTATTATGATTCCAGATATCAGGAGGACCAGATTTTGGTAGTGTGGGGCCCCCAAACAGAAAATCGTGATGGATGCCCCTCTCCAAGCTGCCACTGGAAGATGTAGCTCACGGCATCAACTGATGACACTGCAGTGCCTCTGACCGGGAAGCCCCTAGGTCTCAATCCAGCCAGGCTTTTCAACACCAGCTAGATAGATACTGGGTCGAGTTCAGACGCTGTCTGGAGGAGAGAGAGAGAGAGAGAGAGAGAGAGAGAGAGAGAGAGAGGCAGAGGAGAGAGAGGAGAAAGATCGAGAGAGAGCGAGCAAGAGAGAGAGAGAGAGAGAGAGAGAGAGAAAGATGGTGCGAGAGAGCGGGAGAGTTAGCAAGAGGGCACAAGAAAGAACGAGCGAATGAGAGAGCGAAAGAGAGAGAGAGAGTGAAAGAGCGAGAGAAAGATAGAGGAGACAGGTCAGGGTCCAAGGTTTATTATTATGATTCCGGATATCACGACCAGATTTTGGCAGTGTGGGGTTCCCCAAACAGAAAATCGTGATGGATGCCCCCCCCCTGCGGAAAATATCCTGCGGATTTACCAAAAAGCCTTAAATGTGAGTGAATAACTTTTTTGTATAAATTCAAAGATTTTTATGATTTTTTTCGAATTTTGTATTAATTATACCAGGGAGTTCAAAAATTGGTCATGTCTGGAATGAAAAAATGTGTACTCGTAATTGGTGATAATGATTAAATCAATGCTAAGTAGCAATGGTGGAATGAGAGGCAGAAAGAGCAAGAGACCCTCGAGAAACCCTGTCAAAAACCCCCTTTGTCACCACAACGTCCGAGTGGATCGACATCGGTTTGAACCCCAGAAAGAATAGGTTAAAGGTGACCGCTAGGCGTCTGTTGTCCCCGGGGGAATGAGGAGAGAGCGAGGGAGAGGTACTTGGTTTCGACCCCAAATCCTCCCACGCGCAGCAAAGCAGGCGCCGACCGCAGGCGGGGGCTTGGGCCTGCGGACGGACGCACGGATGGACGAACAGACGGATGGACGGACGGATGAACGCTCGCATGTGCCAACGGGCACAGACGGGCAGACTGACGGGTCGGCGGACTGACAGGTGGGCGGAAGGGTGGGTGGCATAGCACAGCATAGCATGGCATGGTTTGGCATGGCAAGGCAGGCAGCAAGGGCAGGGAATGAAATGGCGCGCCAAGGCATGGCATGTCTTGGCAGCTCAGGACGAGTCTAGTCGAGTCGATCGGTCGGTCGGTGTCGGTCGGTTCGGTCGGTCGGGTAGAACGGGTCGGCTGGGACGGTCGTCCGGCCGGGTTGGTCGGCCGCGGTGGTTCGGCCGGGACGGTCCGTCGGAACGGTCGGTCGGAATGGGATGAGTCGGGACCGGTCGAGATGGGTGTCCCGGTCAGACGGCCGGGTCGGAACGGAATGGGACGAGTCGGACCGGTCGAGATGCCGGGTCGGGTCGGGTCGGTCGGTCGGGCCGGACCGGTCGGGTCGGGTCGGGTCGTGACGTGTGATTGAGCGCGCGCTGCCTGGCAGGGGCGAGCCTCGCGCGGGGCGACTCCACAGGTGGCGGTAGGTGCCAGCGCTAATGAGGCGGAGGCCCCGACGCTCTCCACAGCCCGAACGGCGCCAACGGGAGCACTTGCACAACTTAAGCACCGCTCGCGGCCACGGCGACGGATGTTCGGAAAGCAAGGTCGCACCTCTCCACTTGTCAGCTGATATTACAGAAGAACGTTACAGAAGAACGTTACAGAACGTTACGTTACAGAAGAATGCTAACCGTTTCACCTCGAAAGATTCTACACACACTCTGATGTCGTAGGCTCCCGGAGGCAGAGTCATGATCTCGTGGTCTTCTTCAGGGCAGCAGTGCTTCAGCTCCGTCGCACCCTGAAGACGACCACGATACGATGGTCGAAACGTCGATCATCAAATCCTGGTCAACAAAAGCCTACGAGGGCGGCGTCAGCCGGATAGCCCAGATCATACATACACAATGTCTCAACATTCACATTCAGTCGGGCCAAATCGTGTATCCAGCACGGAGAATGCGTAACTCTTTCCAGAGGAGTCCCGCCATGTTTATCGTAGATAAATATTCAGATTCATGCTAAAAAGAACGGAAGCGTTCCACAGCAAAGATAATCCTAAAAATGTATCGGACGTATCGATTAATTTTGAGTAAATATTGAGCTGCTAGTATAACAAATGCTTCACCAAAAAAACATTTGTTCTTTACTCTGTGGCGAGGGACGTTGGACTGAAACATATTTCTCAAAATGAACTCGAAGTGACATAGGACTTTCTTAACCTTATTGAAATCAATGTTTAGTAGGGAAGTTAAATTCGCACCTAATGTTTGAATCTAAATGTAGCTCTAACAATAGTAGTTCCAACTCCTGCTTCTTTGACGAGTTTTCTACATCGTGAATGGTGCCAAGTTTATGTTCATGTCTCACCGTATTCGAAATTTTCGTAGGTACGCAATAAATTATAATTAACTCCACTAATGAACAGTAGACCCAGCTCTCAAAAGCTTCACACATCAGCAGTTCCTACTGTACTCAAATTTCTAGAGATGGTATATAATAGGGGACGGGCCAATGACGGGTTATAATTTTCTTGAGATTCCAAGTGGGGCTAAAGATTGGTATTATGTGTCCTGATAACATCGTGTCAAAAGCTTGTGTCGATGTTTTAACAATCCGTGACGAGAGGCCATCATTTGGACTTACAAGCACCAGAATAGTCACCGCTCAGATAAATCTTTTAGGGTAAACGTTGCAACCCGGGAGATAGCGGTACTACTGCCCCGTTACATGTTCCAAATCCAGCGCCGACGTACACTCTGCTAGCGGGTTTTCCCTTCCACGAATCTCCCTCAGCAGGGTATCGCTCCAAGCGGGAGGAAAGCTCCAAGATCCCGACTGTTCTCCCGATATGTGTGATAGTGCATGCACGTGATATTGTAAGGGAGGAGAGATCATACGAATGAAAGGAGAGAGAAAGGAAAGAAAGGAAAAAAATCAACCGTGACCCGTTTGTTAGGGTACTGCTCCGGCGTTGGCCTGGTGTTGATGAGAGAAACCAACCAGGCAACCAGGTTTTGCCCCACAGCGGGGGCACCGCCCCCAGCCGGAACTAGCTCTGGGCTCCCAACAAGTGTGATAGTGTAGTGCACGTGAGTGTGACAATGTGTGAGTAAAGGGTGAGGAGGGGACACGGGCGATCAAGGAAAGATCGCGCGCGGTCCGTATCCCGTTTGTTAGGTGCTCCGGCATTCGCACGGTGTTGATCTGAGAAATCACGGAAATTCACCGATCAGAGCAGCCGGCCGCTAGAATTCTCCTCCAGGCAGCGACTGAATTCCACCTCGCTAAGCAGCTGGTGACGAAAATAGTGCCACTGTCGAGACTTGAACCCTATCAAAGCCCCGTAGTTGATGACATGAACCCCCTATGATAGTGTCTGGGACGACCCGGGAGGTCGGGGCGCTGTGGGACCCGCGGTGGCCGTGGGAGCCGACAGCGAAGAACGAACGGCTTCATGTCGCTATCTCCGGCGACGGCCGCGTGGGGCGCGCGCGTCTCGGCCAGTGGGCCCTCGCACCACGGACGCCGGCCAGCGGGTAAATCACACCCACACATCCCGCACGCGTGCACAGTGGAAAATACAGCCAGCTACATCGAATGAAAGGCTAAGCACTACCGGTATTCTTTTAATAAGACATATTTGGGGGTGTCTGTCCCTCGAAAATCAACCTCCTTCGCGGCCATGTGCGAGTCAATGAACCCGGATTTTGGAAGACAATGTATTAGCCTCGTCAACACTAGTGACACATCAACCGCCAAAGTCTAAGAAAATGAAGAGGCGGTGAAAACCAATGAGAGAAGGAATAAGACCAATAAAAATATTAATGATACTAATATAACAAGACACAAAACGACGAAAGAAAAGAAATACAAGAAGAAGAAGAAAAATAAGACAGAATTGGCTGTGCCGTTGCCGTTGCAGCGATTTTGACCTGGAGGGCCGAAGGTTCGAGTTCCGACAGTGGCCGACTTTTGGGAATATCGGCGTGATTGGGTAGCATTCAAACATTGTCCGGAAAATAATTCTAGCGGTCGGGTAGGCCGGATCTGTAGTTGTCCGCGATTTCTCTTCAGAATAGCTGACAAATGCCGGAACAGTACTCTGACAAACCGCAACAAACCGCGAGCGATCTTTCCTTCCTCTTCATTGTCCTCTTCTCACCCTTTACTTTCACATAGTCACACTCACACTACCACAAATGTCGGAAGCTCCGAGCTTGTCTCGGTTGGGGCTGTGCCCCGCCGGGGGCAAAACCTGGAGGTATAAAATTACCCGCAAGCCGATGGGTTGCTCTGTGGCGGAATTCGCCATCCAACGGCAGAGGAACACCGCCACCTTTCAGCATACATTGGTGGATTTATGAAGGAAAACCTAGGGGCCATGCTCCCCTCCCAAAAAAGTCAAGAGTTGTCGTTTGTTTGTTTCCTTCCTTACTTTAGCAAAATGGATTTAAATATTTGTTAGAGTAATGTGATGTTTTTTAAAACATTGTATAGTATCATATATACACTACAAACTACTATTTAGTTTTGTGCTTATCTTTTCTTAAAGCTACTTTATAGTTTCTTATAGCTATAATTTAGTTCGTTCATATATTTGTTGTCTTCTAGTTTGTTTTACAATAGTTTCTTATAGCTACTATTGGTTTCGCTTTATATTGTTGTGATAATTCCGATGACTTACTTTAGTGATTTTACAAATATCAATCTAAAGTAATTCTGCTAAAGCAGGAGGCCTTCGCACATTATGGTATGTTGTAAGCTAATAATAAAATAATAATAATAACAATAATACCATACAAAAATAAAATACAATACAATAACAAACATTGAACAAAAAATCTATGATGCCCCGCCCCCAAAACGATCAGCTCGATCCGCTCCTGCCAGGATTATAACATTCACTACACCAACGGGACTAACGCCCGAAGGAGTGGAGGTGCCCGGGAGGATTAATAATTCACTGCCGTATCCGCGCGGTTGCGCCAGTGAAGAGAAGAGGCGTTCCGCAGGGCGGGGTCGGCGGCCCGCGCCGCTCTGGGTCAAGGCCGCCGCCGCCATGCGTCTTCCTTTCCGGGGCGGCTGGCCGCGCCGCGGGGCAGCCACGCGGACCAAGTGCACCACTGCGCCGGGGTCAGCTCGCTCGGAGTTTCTCACACGCAGAGAGAGAGAGAGAGAGAGAGAGAGAGAGAGAGAGAGAGAGAGAGAGAGAGAGAGTTTTTGAGTCAGGGGGAGAAGGACAGAAACAAAGAAGAAAAAACGGAGAGGCAGGCGAAGATGGAGAAAGTGAAGATGCGATGTTCTTTCACGAATCGGCCATCAAGACGCGATAGGTGCATCTCACCGAGCTCAGACTGGAATACCGGAGTAGGTGCACGTTACTTTCTATTGGGGGATCAGCATATTAACGCTATATACACCCCTGGGGAATGGGACGAAATGATGATGAATGAGGACATGGACACACAAACATACAACACAACCACACCTGAGGCAGAACTCGAACCCGCGATCGTTTGGCCCGAGACCGCTATGACAGTACTGCTTTAGCGATTTCGGCCTTCTGATCGGCATTATTATTATTATTATTGTTATTATTATTTTGTTTACTCTCAAAGTTTTTGGTTTCACATGGATACCAAACAGATACAATATCAAAGCATGGTAACACAGGCATATTTAAAATCTACAAAACAAATTAGGGCATTCTAACACATAAACATAAAATAACTGTTTTCAGATTGTAAACACAAAATAACAGTTTTCAAATGTTAATAACAAAAACAATTTCAAGAATGAGCTTTCAAAACCCAACATGTGCTCCCATGAATCTCCTGACTAGTGAGCAGGTGCTGATTATAACAGACTTCTGGAGGCCGATGATAATGCTCTTCTCCAAGGAGAGTTCTTCCAGCGATCTGCAGAGAGTTTTGGGTATCACGCCAGTTGCTGATAGTACAATTGGGATAGTTTTCACTTCTGACACTCGCCATTGTTCTTTTACGGCAAATACTAGTTCTCCGTATTTGTCGATTTTAGTCTGATATGTTGTCATCATCTTGCTGGTATTGACGACTGCAACATTAATAAACCAAACTTTCTTTGCAGATTTGTCCCAAAGAGTAATATCAGGTCTGTTGTGCTGAATTGTCTGTCAGAATACTGCGGTCTCAGTGTAACTTATGTGTCTATATTATTATTATTATTATTATTATTATTATTATTACTATTATTATTATTACTATTATTATTATTACTACTATTATTATTACTACTATTATTATTATTATTGCTATTATTATTACAATTTTGGAGGTGAGAGTGCTGAAAGACCCACCGTTTCTTAGCGATTTCGGCCATCTGATCGGCACTATTATTATTATTGCTATTATTACGGGGGGGGGTGGAGGTGAATGCGCTGAAGGACCCACAGTTTCTGCGAAGCCGTTCCCAAGCGCACGTGGTAGCTCATTAAAACTTTGGCATTCTGCGCACACGGGCAGCCTGGAAGCGCTCGCTCTGGGAGCGGGCGAAGCTGTCTGGGGGTTCCCAGGGAGAACGAGCGTACGCACGCTCCGCCCGCCGCCCTCGCAGCGCCCACGCTCTACTTCCCGCCCGCGGGGCGGACGCCCGCCACGCGACGGAATAACCGGACAGTTCGAGACGCTCCAGTGTAGACGAGAAGGGGTTCGTGCACGCCTTAGCGGACAACGATCACTGTCACCTCCGGTGATAAAACACATGCACTACACTTACGTGTGTAATGACCGACAGTAGACGGGCCCCAAAACACCACTCAATCAATGAATCAATCCCGTTCTTTCCCCGCCAGTTCGTAGGTACAGCAGTGTTTAAAAAACAAATACATCAATAGATGGCGCTTCTGTCCACATGGCTGGCGCAGGAATACATTTCGTAGAGTGGTTTGTTTTTAGGGAATGGTCAACTGTTTTAGAACCTATCAAAAGAAAAAAATCGCCTCACTGCCTGAATGCATCAAATCGTCGATTGACTGATTACTATATTCCGGTGGGTCAGCTCTTGGGACTTAAATACCGCAAGTGTGGTGCATGCTTTTATCGCGAGAGGTGGCGGTGATTTTCACCAGCTGGATGGCGTGTTCCGGCACCGACCAGTCGAAATGGGCCAACCGGTCAGGTATCTACCACCAGCGGGCCACCGCTCCAGCCGGGCAAGCTTTAAGCTCTCGACTGGTCTCCCGACATGTGTGGTAGTATAGTGCATGTTAGTGTAAGTGTGTGTAAGTAAGGGATGAGGATGGGACAAGGAAGAGGAAGGAAAGATCGCGGGCGGTCCGTGGCCCGTTTGTTAGTGTACTGCTCCGGCATTCGCCTAGCGTTGATCAGAGAAACCACGGAAATATACCGATCAGAGTCGCCGGCCGCTAGAATTTTTCTCCAGACAGTGACTGAACTCGACCTATCTACGGAGCTAGTGTCGAAAACCCTGCCGTCGTGAGGGTTCGAACCCTAGGTCTGCCCTCCTTGGCGCCTTTCCCCGGCGTACAAGTTATCCGCGAAGGTGCGTACTTACGTGGCGCTGTGCCCTGCTACGGGCCGACAGTTCGAAAGTTGCTTCTGCGGGACTCGAACATATTCAGGGGGAATTTCGATACAGAACTGTCCCTACGTATTGTGGCGTCATATCAGTCGCCTTGTACAAACGTGATAAAATATCGTGCATTTCATGCTCATGGACAGCGCTGGCGGAAAGAGACGCCGGGCTGAACAATGGCTATCCTTGGGAGCGGAAGGGAAGGGATGCCGTGTTGTGGGTGGCCACTTGTGAACCACGAAGACCACTTGCGGCAAACTTGTGAACCCTGTAGACAAGTTAGCTGTGGAAACGCGTCGGCGGAAACAGCGAGATGACGTAGTTCCGTCAGCCGGCCCAGAAGGTAATATAAACGGACCCCGGACCTAAACTCCTTCTTCTGATTCTTGGGCGCGTCGGTAGGAAGTCGTGTGGGTTGTGCGCGGCGCTGCATTTCAATGCGTAGGCTACTGAGGCAGGGAACTGAAGCCGGCGTGCTACGTCGAGACGGGAGGTGCGGCGTACTCGCTTGTATGCTCACGTAGGCTACTGGTGCGTCACACCGAATAAGATATCTAATTATCAGGCCAGCGGTGGTGGTAACCAGGAACATTCCTTCTAGTAACGGGTCAATATTGTTTGTTGTAATTATTGTAAATAGTATTCAGGTGTTGGGGCACATTTCAAATAAATACTCAATAACTTACAAACCGTTCACGTCTGTGATTTATTGCCCTGGCAAAGACGCCACAGTATGTTCGCTCTATGTCACATCACGGGCCAAGTCGTCGCTGCGGCCTAGGCCACGCGCGCATGTTGTGGCGCCAGCAGCGGCCCCCCACCCCCACTCCACCCC
>BOPP01000167.1:132553-158673 GCA_017312745.1 Gryllus bimaculatus
CCAGAGGGAAAGGAAATTTACGCTCTGGCCTAACGTAGTGGGTTCCCCGAGGGAGCGTCCCCCGTTTTCGTGTTGCAAGCGCGGACCCACTGGTCGCCCCTCGGAAGGGCGAACCGGGGTAACTTGCATGCAGCTCGGGCGACTGGGACTTTGAGCCGGCCGTTTTAACACGCCACTGCAATAGCGCGCGCTGCAATGACCATCACGCTCATTCTGTATCGCCACACGCGCTGGTACACGCAAATGCGCTGTCATCTCAGATGTTTTACACCCCCCTAGTTACACACTATCAGTTACAGAGGTCCATCGTGTCTGGTACGAAACGGTAGGAATAAAATGGTGTTTGAATTGAAATGTACTGCTGGTTCCTGATTACACCCGCAATTGCAGCCCCCTTCAATAATATTCTCATATCAACATCGGCCCATCTTTTCAGTTCTGTAGATTAAGTGAACATTTTCATAATTTTACGTCAACTGTCACTAATATACTGTAAATTCTGTGCCATTTTTGTGACTGCGTTTTTTTAAGGACTACTACGATTACGTTAATTATGAACAAGTCTGTTTTATTTTTTTAAATGTTGGCATTTTTCGCGTAACGTTGACTCTAATCCTTCTTTGTTGGGCATTCAGGCCCGTTAGTAGGAGTAACCCTCATTTAAGTTTTTAAAAAATGGTTTGCCATTTTACGTGACGTCGCAAGTCGGTGCCTTTTATCCATCGACAGGGTCTCGCCCGTTAGATCACGGAGCTTTCTAGCCGGTCATCCAACAGGATCCGCGAAGTCTTCGAAATTCAGAACCTAACGGACTTCCCTAGAGCATAGTTAGAAAATTTCGGCTAGCAGTGGCTTGATGAAAGGGGTTTATTTCGAAGAGCACGTCTTACGGCTGAGCGTCGGCAGAAATAAAAATTAATTATTATTATTATTATTATTATTATTACTTGTGTATCGAATTATTTCTCACCACACTACACGATTTGACGTGTGCTATTCTTTTATCCCCAGGATCAGCTTTTTCAGCTGTATCCCTCAGTCACGGCAAGTTGTTAGCTTTTTAAAGGTGTATATATGTTATGTTAGAATTATGATGTGTGTCTAATTCACTAGACGCTATTGTCTACTACACAAGGAATATTGCACCTCTAGCCTCCTCGTGCCACGGGGGAAGACATTATTGTTAATTATTATAATTATTATTATTATTATTATTATTATTATTAATTATTATATATTTTTTATTAATTAATAATAATAACAATACATAATAATAATCCAAGCCAGCCTACGCCCGAGCAATTTGGAGAACTTAGCCACGTTGACAGCGGACGTCAGAAATTTGGCGGCAAACAGGGCGATTGGAAACCCATAGGATATTGGAGACACGGAATATGCGTCGTAAGGGCCTCGGAAAAGCAGCCCGCTGGCCTGGGGAGCGCCGGGGGCACCTCGGAGGCCACCCGCTGGAGGTGACAGCATGCGCAGCCGGCTGGTGATCAGGAGCTGAACAGGCGGGCCTGATGCGCGGATAACCCCGAATATACTACAGGCGAACATAGCAGCACCCACCATCTCCCACATATAGCTGCCATCGCCGCAAGTGCTTCCCAGAGAGCAATCTATTGCTTCCAGAGACAACTGCGCAGGCAGGCAACGCAGAAGGATGAAAGTGGACTATAGAAATAATACCGTTTCATCATGTGTGAATACTACTCCATTTACAAAAATGGAGACTGACACTACGGCTACCGAGCAAAAGTTACATCAAAGATTTTTCACGTTTCCCTGATTCTGAAGTAGTGAGCAAAGAATTAGCGGACCAGGTCCCGAGCAATCATTGTTCAGAAAAATCTCCTCTCTGCACCAGTTTTGGAAAGCAATCAAGGAAAGAAGTGAGAAACATGCTAAACTCCTCAGAACCTAGTAATCTGAGGGCAGTGGAGATATCAGCTGTGCAAACTCAGGATGACAATGGGACAAGCATGTCCAGAAAGTATGGATGATAAAGTAGAGAAGAGGTGGAAATTCGCAAATGAATTTGCAGTCGCCCTTGCGGAATTTGAAGAACTGACGCCACTGAACCGCATCTCATTCGCCAGAACAAAATTGCTCAAGAAATTAGCAAGAGCAATCAGCGTCTTGAATGAAGAAAGTATGTCACAACATCTGACAACAAAGACCATCTTTTCGAAGAAGTACAACACAGCAATTTATTGTGCTGCGGTTGTGGCTTCAAGATGTAACGGTTCCAAAGCTTTTCAGCGCGTAGACCTTCCACAATGAATGCGACGTGAAAAGAAAGAATGCACCTTGGGAAAGACGGCTGGTGAATCGTATAGAAAGCACTAGGAGAGATATTGGAGACTCACAATTTTAAAAAATACCTCAGAAAACTGAGAAGAAAGGTGAATCAACATCCTCATCCAATAATAAAATTCATACGAGCACGAGCCCCTTTGAATACACAACTAACAGAACATTTGACCCTACGACAAAATTTGGCGTTAACCAAACGCCTTCGACGCTCAGGAATTGCACTACGAGGAAGCAACAGAATTTCTTTTTTAACAGAAACAGAAGCATTCTACAGGAATATGTCAAAGGGCAAGGGCTTTGCCAAATGATATGGAAGAGTCCAAAGCTTCCCTCAAAGGCACAAATAGAGAACTTTTTGCGAAGGCCTATCTGGTCATCTGCTGTGTCCCACAACCCAGACTATGACGTGGAAATGAAATGGGAAATTATGACAGACACCGAGATATCCCTCTAATGTGTGAACAATCATCACCGTGGAAATTGGTCCAGCAAGCTTTGCAGGCAAAGCACATACTGGAAGGCACCAGGCAGTGATGGCTCCACAATTATGGCTCAAAAATTTACTAGCACTCACCATCATAATAGCTAATTTAATTCAATATTTTCTTCACAATCCCAGAAATTACTCACTTCCTCACTGAAGGTAGAACCATTTTTGTTACCAAAGGAGGGTGACACTAAAGACCCCTCCGAAGTAGCATGCCCTATAACCTGCGCTTCAAACTTTTTACAAACTCATAACATCTTGTGTTTCGCAAATTGATGGATGACACACATTGAGGACAGAACATCTTTTAGCAAAATGAAGACAGGAAAGGATGTAGATCTGGATCTCAGGATGCAAGGAGCAACTCATTATAGACTCTGTTATTAATGGGGCAAGTGCTTGAAAAACAAGAAACTTGTACGCATGCTCATAGCTCTAAAGCATTCGACAGACCGTGCCCCATTCTTGGCTCCTTCAATGTTTGGAGTATACAAGGTCACCCGTTTATCCAAAACTTCTGAAAACTGCGATGAGTCGATGGAATACAAAACTGTATCTTCTCTAAATGGAAAAGCAATCCGTCCCACACAGAATACTATACACATCCGCCGAGGGATTTTCCATGGTGACTCTTTAAGCCCTTTATTGTTCTGTTTAGCCTTGAATCCCTCTCTACATCTACTTAATTATTCTATTATGAATCGCTCTAAAAAGGGGAACTCAACTCTTCTTCGAGTTTCACATCTGCCTTTACATGGATGACCTGAAGCTCTATGCAGACACTGAGAGTCATATGCCGGCAACTAATAAACGTGACGGAGAAGTTCACTGGCGACATTACAGATGAATTCGTTTGGATAAGTGCAGGAGAGTGAATATCATTCCGCGATCATATCAAGTTAATAATTTGGAACTGATAATGAACTAAAGATTACTTCTGGAACGCCCATGAAACTTAAAATACTTGGGTTCTTCACAGTCTTCCGAAATCAACATACCTGTCACTCAAGAATATACTACAAATGAAGTTGTAAACGATTGCATGGCTCTTAAAAAACTCAAACTCTCTGCTAGAAACCTTTGGCAAGGCCATCATTATTTGTCTATTGCAGTGCTGGACATATCCTTTGCGTTTTTTTTCTTTATGGAGCAATACCGACCTCGACAACCTCCAGAGAACATTCGAACCGCTATGACTCACACCGCGAAAAGCATCATCCCATTCAAGTACTGAGCGTTTTACCCTTCCAAGGTCGCAAGGAGGCGAGGTATTGAGATCTCATAAATCTTAGCACGCTCTCAAATTGCTTCACTCAGAAGATACTTCTTGGGAACATTGGTGGGGAGAGTTCAGCAAGCAGTGAGTGCATGTAGAATAACTATAGTCCCCTGAACTTGAAAAACCTTGATCCGCACTGTTCAACAATCATTGAAACGGAAAGAGAGGATAACCTTATGGAAAAGCAAAGGCACTGCAGTGACAGGTTACCGCTCAGACGTCTTGAGTAAACCAGAAGTCGACATCTCTGCGTCGCACGCTCGCTCCATGCAGGGGGATCCTTTCCGGGACAGAAGCTTCATGATAGCTATCCGGACGAAGTGGTACCAACATTGAACTACAGATAACACAATTGAGAGATTCTACCATTCATTCCGACTCGTGTGAAGCATGTGAGGACTGGCAGCGAAACTATCCAACACGTTAAAGCAGAGTGGATGTAAGCAGCCACGCACAGGTGGAATACAAAGAGGCATGATGAAGTGGCGAAGCAGGTCAAACCAATTATTGGGCGTTGAGAACGGGCTTTACTCGCCACTTCCGTGCCGTATTATAAATACTTGGCCTCCAGAATGTGCTTGAAAGTAGTGAGCACACACTCCTTACTGGGATCGTTTCCATTATCACTGACAGACATGTGGCGGCAATAGAAGACCAGATATAACGTACATTGATAAAACAACAGCAGGTTTTCCTTATCGATATATGCAATACCCAATTACCCACAACATATCGGGAAAATATCAAGAGAAGAATCCAGAAGTATACCAATCTTCGCCTATGAAGTCGCAACTCAGTGGAACTTCAGTAACGGGAGTGAAGATCTGTGCCTATAATAATATCAGCTACGGGAGTGGATCAACGAAAATTGACACTTCGGCATCTGGAGTGTCTTCACTTGATACGCAGGAATGTATATATATGCAAAGACAGTTAATTTTGAATACACTGCGTATTGGTCAGAAACCCGTCTGAAACCTTCAGTAAGCAAACCACACACCTGGTCATGCATACCTGTGTGTGGTTTGACATACCCGACTCCAGTTAGATACGTGAATAATGTAGATAACTAATAATCACATTAATAATAATAATAATAATATAATAATAAGAATACGGCATAATAGGCCTATTATCGCGGTGTGGTCACTTCAGTACGACAAGGATGTTACGCCTTGAAGTGTGAATTATGAGGTGATGGGATGATAATGAATGATGAGGGGTTGAAGGGACAATCTCAAATTTCGACCATTTCTACGCAGGATTCAAACCTGTAAGCCTCCTCGGCAGCCTCGCATCCGATATATTATTATTATTATTATTATTATTATTATTATTAATTTATATTTATTATTATTTATTATTCATTCATTATTATTTATTATTATAAAAAGCGTCGAATAGCGCGAGAGAAAGACGGAGAAAGGGCGGGTTTCGTCGCGGAGCGGCAATCACTTCCGCCGGGCAGCCGCGGGGCGATAGCGCGGCGGCGTTAATGAGAGAAGCGCGGAACAAAGACGGGGAACCTGCGACGGGAGGCATCTTGCAGCACTCAACTTCAACTCCCTCCCCCTCCTCCCTCTCCGCTCCCTCCTCCCTCCCTCTCTCGCGTCGGGCGTCGAGTCTCTCTCTCTCGCGCTATCGACGCTTTTTTATAATAATAATAATAATAATAATAATAATAATAATAATAATAATATCGGATCCGAGGAGGTTACAGGTTCGAAGCCTGCGTAGGCATGGTCGTATTTGTGATCCCTTCACCCCTCATCATCATCCTATCGTCTCATAATTCACACTTCAAGGCGTAACATCCTTGTCGTACTGAGGGACACACCGCGATAATTGCCTACATGCTGATATTATTATTATTAATAATAATAATAATAACAATAATGTTGGCCCCGTGGCACCGAGGAGGCTGCAGGTGTTAACCCTGTGTAGTAGACATGGCCGTATTTGTGATTGTCTTTTCACACATCATCATCATTCTAACATGGCATAATTCACACTTGAAAGCGTAACAACCTTGTCGTACTGAGGGATACAGCAGAAAAGCTGATCCTGGGAAAAATACACACGTCAATCGTGTAGTGTGGTCAGAAATAATTCATACACAAGTAGTAATAATAATAATAATAATAATAATAATAATAATAATAATTTTATTTCTGCCGAGGCTCAGGCCGTAAGACGTGCTCTTCGGAATAACCCCTTTTCATCGGCACTGCTAGCCAAAATTTCTTAACTATGCTCTGGGAAGTCACGTAGGTTACGTGATTTCGAGACTTCGCGGGATCCTGGTTGGGTGACCGGCTAGAAACTCCGTGATCTAACGGCGCGAGACCCTGGTCGATGGGATAAAAGGCACTGACTGCGACGTCACGTAAATGGCAAACATTTTTTAAAAACTTAAATGAGGGTTACTCCTACTAACGTGCTGAATGCCCAACAAGAGTTTAGAGTCACGTTACGGCGAAAAATGCAACATTTAAAAAAAGTCCAGAACTTGTCTCATTATTAACGTAATCGTAGTAGTCCTTAAAAAAACGCGATGTCACAAAATGGCACAGATTTTACAGTACTATTAGTACAGTTGACGTAAAATTATGAAAATGTTCACTTAATCTACAAACTGTAAAAGATGGCCGATGATTGATATGATAATATTATTGAAGGGGGTGCAATGACTTGGTGTATCAGGAACCCAGCAAGTACATTCAATTCAAACACATTTTATTCCTACCGTTTCGTACAGACACGATGGACCTCTGTAACTGGATAGTGCGGACTAGGTGTAAACATCTGAGATGACAGCGCATTTGCGTGTACCAGCGCGTGTGGCGATACAGGATGAGCGTGATGGTTCATCAGCGTGCGCTTTGAGTGGGTGAAACGGGCCGGCTCAAAGTCCCAGGCGCTCGAGCTGCATGCAAGTTACCCCGGTCCGCCCTTCCAAGGCGACAGTGGTCGCGCTTGCACACGAAACGGACGCTCCCTCGACACTACGTAGGCCAGAGCGTTCGTTTGCGGGGGGATATGGAGTTAGAATGAATTAATAATTGTTTGTTCATTTCCGTCTAAGTTGACAATTACAACTGATGCATCAGTATAAGCAAATAATGATTGTGCTCGGGTGCGGTTGAAGTACGCGTGTAACAAAAACAACATAGATATGGAAGAAAGTCAGCGCAATTTATAAACAAGTATCAGATTTCCAAAATAGTATCGTATCATACATATACAAAATTATACAAGACGTATGTTGTTACAAAGAAAAGAAATATTTTAGACAAACCTGTGTTATTATACAAATTTAAAGAAGAAAATTTACAAATGATGAAAATATTTATTTTAATTAAACGCAGAAAATTAAAAATTTACATATTTTTATGACTGACAATGGAGCCTATCTTTTAATATACTTTTTCTGATTCGTTGTTTGGGGTACTAATTTCAGTTCTATGTGCAATTTTATAGAGTTGTCCGGAAAGTATGAGCTGTGTGTATTAAGAAACAGACATTTATCCACAACCAATATTATTATCCTTGGTAATCGCCATAATTATTAGTATCATTTCTGTTCAATGCCTGAATGCTGCCTGGCGAAGCTACTTGGAGAGACTATATGAAATGGCGGCGTTTTCGCTACCCTCTGTATCTAGGGACTGTAAGCCCCTTTATCTCCAGTGGCGGTACAGTCCGCCCTTCCGGAGTAAATATCACTTCGGTCGCACGCGAAACGAAGAGATGCACAGAGTAGAGCGTTCCTCAGCTATTTTGTATCCACTTGTCAGAACTAGCGGGGGGGAGGGGGGAGAAATCGTTCCGCATGGTATTGTGTACAAACAGAACTACTAATCTATCTAAAACCATTCTTAATTTCTTTTAAGATCTCCATTATGTCTTCACTTTTTTTAACTTATTTGTTTTTGTTATTTAAGGTCGCTTAAACATTAGGTCATTAGCGATCACTATTGCTTGTACCGGTATGGTAACTGTGAGAATGACACTATATGATGATAATTGGGTGTGAAAGGACGAACACAATACAACCATGCCCGAGGCGGAACTCGAACCCTCGATCCTTCGGTTCGAGATCACTACTGCACTACGGTTTAGCGACTTCGGCCATCCGGGCCGGCTGTCTTCAATTGTTATCATTCAACTCCTGAATGATGTCTGTCGGGGATATCGAATGAGAAGACACTAAATGGCGCTACTCACTGGATCTAGGGGCTTTAACTAACGCAGTCAGCCGAATGAATGTCTCACTAAAAGCTAGTAGCTCACGTATGAGTGAATGCATCTCAAATTGAGATGAGCTTCGTAATAGGTATTAATAGAACACAAGCGTTATAATAAACCCCGATCTCGTATTTACTACTAACAACATTCGTCAACTATTACTTTCCCCATACTGAGTAGTCAAATGTAACAATGGTACAGCTTTCATGGTGAATTTGCGTTCGTACAAAAAACCCATTCTCACTTTTCAGTACTGTATTATGTCCTGCTAAAGAATCTGTAACTAAGGGGCACTAGAAAGTAAGAGATTGAACAGACGCAACATCAATGAGAGAGAGAGAGAGAGAGAGGGAGAAAGAGAGAGGGAAATAAAGAGAAACAGTGAGGGAGAACGAGATGGAGAGAGGGAGAAAGAGGGAGAGAGAGGGAGAGAGAGGAGGGAGAGAAAGAGAGAGAAAGAGAGAGAAAAAGGGAGAAAGAAAAAGGGAGAAAGAGAAAGAGAAAGAGAGAGAAAGAGACAACGAGAGAGACAAAGAGAGATATAGAGAGAGCAACCTCTGAACCCCATTTTCAGTTTACCATGTTGGCAACCATTCGGTTATGAGTGTAACTCAGGCACACATGTACTCACTCTTACGCAATCGGACGTTGTGTATTACAGAGCAATCAAATCCGATTCAATCCCAATGCGCCAATACGATATAGGGTATCCCTCGCCCCAAAATCAATATGGCACGCAATTCAAATCGTTACTCGATGGACGAACGATGATGTGATAAGTGTCCGTTCGTTAACACTTTTTCCCCTCATTTCAACTGCGGAGTAATATGCCCTGAAAAATGAAATTGGAAGTTTCATTTCCGATTCGCAGTGAATGAAAAGAGTACGCAAAAAAAAAATCACACAAATTCACAATTAACACATACGTGAGGAAACACGCAATACACTCGGTTATCATAGAAAAGGAAAGCAAGTATTTTCGAGAAAAAAATACCAATAAATCGTATTAATAATACCAATAATTATTCGTTTAATTCCCACCTGAGAGACAACTCTAGGAAGGTTTCGCGTAATTTGTAAATTTCACCACTTAAAATAATGTGTGTTGGATTAAACCACATTATTTTGAAAGTGGTTTATACCAAATACTTCTGGTATAAAAATGGAAAAAAGTAACGATAAAGTAGTAGGCTTAGTGAAAAGTATTGTGAAAATGATGGCTAATTGAATGATTTATTTTGTCAACACATCTTAAAGAAAAACAAATTATTATATTAAATCATTTCATATGAAGAGTGCTCTTCTATATATTATACGTCCTCTTTTCCCGTAATGGGAATATGGTGACTCTAGGTCCTTGGGAAAGACAGCAACGATAATGAAGTAGGCTTAGTGAGAAGTACTGTGAAAATGATGACTAATTGAATTATTTTGTCAGGAGGTCTTAAAGAAAAACAAATTATTATATTAAAACATTTTATATGGATAGTCCTCTTCTTTACATGAAATTTCCTCTTTTCCCGTAATGGAAATATAGTGACCCTAGTCCTTGGGTAGTGCATGAACGGGATAAAACAGAGCCCTCCGCATTTGCCGAGCGGCAGCGGCGACGGATTTCGGTGAGGAGGGGGGGGGGGAACGCCCCGCCTCCCTCGTCTGTCCCGAGGCGCGGGCGCTTAGCAACACGGCCCCCGCGTACGCAAGCCCTCCCCACTCCCCCCCTTCGCGTGGTCGCGTCGCGGCCCGCTAGACCGGGCGTTGCTAGGCACCGTGGACTCGCCCGCGCCCCGACCTCGTCTCGCCTCGCGGAGGGGCAGGAGCCGCGAGCAGCGCTCCGCCACCGCAACCATCCCCACCACCACCATCTCAACCAACAAAACCGTCACCACCGCCGCCAACTCCACTCCCACACCATTACCACTGCGACAACCCCACCATTCAACCATCCCTACCATCTCAACCATCACCACGGTCGCCTCCCCCACCACCACTACTACCTCAATCCAAAACGACCATCACCACTGCGACAACCCCACCATTCAACCATCCCTACTATCTCAACCATCACCACGGTCGCCTCCCGCACCACCACTACTATCTCAACTCTCACCACCGCCTCCAAATCCACCATCAACACCACTACTACCTCAATCCAAAACGATCATCACCACTGCAACCCCACCATTCCACCATCACTACTATCTCAACCATCACCACGGCCGTCTCCCTCACCACCACTGTTATCTCTCAGCAATCACCACCGCTGCCAACTCCACCATCACACCACCATCAACACCACTACTATTATACGCGCATGTTTTCTTGAGCCCCGGAATACCTACTCCTACTTCTTTACCAACATTAGTTAAGAATTATGAATACATTATAGCAACGAGCTTTATTGGCAAAATAATATCTGATAGCTGATAAATGTTCTCTCCCGTGTAACAGAAAGTAATTTCTTCGAAAAGCAGCTACATATTTGATATAAAAAAATGTCGAGAAAATAGCCAACTCCTCCACTGCTCTCGCATCTTACTCGAGAAAACCACAATCACCCTCACCAATCACCGTAACCAGCATGACAGCACCAATGTCACCCGCACTGCTGCAAGCAACTCTTTCCCCACCACAACACTCAACTACTACCACTTCATCTCCATCACCACCACCATACCATCACATATAACACTCCCCACTACCAGCACAACCCTCCCTAAACTTCCCTCTCCACGACAATCGCAACAACTATTTCTCTCCATCACATCATCACCACCACCACCACCACCACTATCGCTTCGTCTCCATCACCAAACCGTCACCACCATTCAGCATGACACGTAGCCCCAATGTCGCCGGACCTGCCGCAAGAAACTTCCCCCTTGCCAGAATCCTCACCACCACTTTCTGTCCCCCATCATAACCATCACTAGCACTGTATTCACCAATCAGCGTCACCAGCACGACACATAGAACCAACATCTCTCGTACTGCTTCAAAAAACTCCCTCTCTGCCACCGCTACTTCCCATCCAGTATCAATACGTCTACCAGCATCTTCACTGTTCCCAACATCTCGACGCACCCTCAGAAAAAAAACCATGGCCACCATCACTACAATCTCGACCACCCCCAACACCTGAATCCTTCCTCTCTAAATCTTCGGCGCCAACACCTGCAGTACCCTCCCCCCCCCATCACTTCAACCCACCCCCGCTAAAGTAATTCCCACTACCGTGCCGCCGTCACCACCGGCATGTCCCCCTGCCTGTCTGTGTGTGCGTGTGTGTCCCTCTGTCTGTGTGTGTGTGTGTGTGTGTGTGTGTGTGTGTGTGTGTGTCCCTCTGTCTGTCAAATGCACCCCATCGACTCAAGTCATTATTGCCAACGTTGCGACCAACTCTTGTGAAATACCACAAAAACAGCTTTGAGTAACGCCGCCACTACCATTATCACAATCACTCGTATAAATTAACGAACATTGATAACTCCACTTCCGGTACTACTTCCACATCCGCCTTTGTCTATTACAACCATTACCACAATGACAGTCAGCATCTCCACAAATAACTACTAAAATCACGACCGTTATTTTCACCAGGACCACCGCCACCGCTACAACAACAACAACAACAACAGCAACCACAACAGAATAGGCTTCAGTGACCGGATTCAGTATCTTTAAAAACCATCGAAAACCAAACATGAATGTTAATATATCGATGTTTCTGGTGGAAAATATTGATGTTTTAAAAACATCGTCACCCATATTTTTGCCATGCATATCCCCACCCAGCATTTCCTTTCCCATTTCCAATTCCATCCAAACACACACACACACACCAACCCACCCAAACACACACACATTCTCTGTCTGTTTGACTGTATGTCTGTCTGTCTGTCTGTCTGACTGACTGACTCTCTATCTGTCTCTCTCTGTCTGTCTGTCTCTCTCTGTCTCTCTCTCTCTCTCTTTCTCTGTGTGTGTGTGTGTGTGTTATGTACATTTTCATTTGTTCAATACGTTATTCCTACAATTGCTACATTTTGGGTAAATCTGAAAGATATTATCCGAAGGGGGTCCCACCACGAGTTTCTGTTTGAGGACCCCACACTAGCAAAATCTGGCCCTGCTGAGATCTGGAATCATAATAATAAACCTTCGACCCTGTCCTGCTGCCTTTCTGTCTGGCAATGTCTGTCTGTCTATCTGTCCCCCTGCCTGTCTGTGTGTGTGTGTCCCTCTGTCTGTCTGTCTGCCTGTCTGTCTGTCTGTCTGTCTGTCTGTCTGCCTGTCTGTCTGCCTGTCTGTCTGACTGTTAGTCAGCCCCCTCTCTCTCTCTTACTCTCTCTGCCCTCTTTCTCCTTCTCTACCCTCTCTCCTCTCGACTCTTCCTCTCCCTCTGCCTCCTCTCTTACTCAGCTCTCTCTCCCCCTCTGCTCTCTTTCTGCCTCTCTCCACCACCGCCACCGCCACCGGGGGGCCGGTCGCTCGGCCTCCTGCCTGCCGCGACGACGGCGGCAGCGGCGACGCGGGTCGATACGCCGCTGCACCTCCTCCTCCTCGTCGTCCTCCGGCCGCGGGCCGTGGCCGTCAGCTGTTCCGCCGCTCGCGGGAGGAGGGGTGAGGGCGGTCGCGTGCGCGCCTCGCCGGGCGAGGGGAGCGCGCGCACGGCGTTGCCGCTGCCTCCGCCTCCCCCCACCAACACACTCACGCACACGCCGCGAGTAGCAGGCCCACGCACGCCCGCTCCAGCCGTTTACGCGCTAATAGGACTCAGAGAAAAAGTGTTAATAATAATAATAATAATAATAATAATAATAATAATAATAATAATAATAATAATAATTAGAGCGCGAATTTCTACGATTTTGCATACGATTTTTGTCCGTTGCTGTAGGGCATAACGAAATGAAATTTCTTGACCTTTGGTTAGAAGTGAATGAGATGTAGATTAATATATTAGTGTGCAATTTGTACACAATTGGTCGATTTGTCCTTTTGGGGCGTATTCGTGTAATTATAGTCGCTTATTTAGCATATTTCGTTTAAATTGATTCTCCTATCAACACCAGGCGAATGCCGGAGCAGTACCCTAACAAACGAGTCACGTACCGCGCGCGATCTTTCCTTCCTCTTCCTTGTCCTATCCTCACCCCTCACTTACACACACCTACACTAAAATGCACTACACTGCCACACATCCCGAGAGACCGGTCAGGAGCTTTGAGCTTGTCCCGGCTGGGGCGATGCCCTGCTGGTGGGAGATACCTGGTTGGGGAAAGTCTCAGGTAGACGTAGGTCGGCGCCGGATCTCGCCATACCGCGGGGCAGACCACAGCCAACCACCGAGCAAAAACACGCACTACATTTATGGGACTAATGACCCTAGTAGTTGACGTGCCGGGAATCAGTAACTAACAATCAATAAATCATTTACATAGAGACTGAACTGTAAAACGTTTCCTGTTTTCGTAGAATCCATTTATTTGTTAGCGTTCATTGATTAGAACGAGCTTGTCACAAAGTTTTCTATTTTACTTTTCTATAGAAGATAAAATACTTTTGCAAATGTAAGAAATTCTTGATATGTTTTTCTTAATCCAGGCAAGAGAAATGCAACAAGACATACAATATTTACTTTAATTACTTATCCCTCGATGTGCAGAAGATTATATTCTGTTTGCACAAAAAATATATATTTTCATTCCAAGCACGCTCCTCCTGAATTTTATCAAGAAAGATTAATGCAGGAAATGAAATATTGTAAATTTTAATTGCATATTAAAGTGCATATTTTAGAATGTTTAGTTCATAAATGCATATTTTTAAAAGCGTATTTCAAGACTTTTAGGGAATAAAATTCCGCTCCTTAATAGCAATATTAATATTATTAAGGGCTGTCTCCATCGCGCAGGCGGTTGCGGCAGCCGTCGTCTGCGCCGAGGAGGCTGCAGATTCGAATCCTGCGTAAGGATAAGTCCATTGCTACATAGAACAATGGAAACAAGTCCAATATTGTCAGGTTCGACAAAGCCACGCTCAGGTAAATGATAAAATAATATATATTGGAACTTTAGTATGATATACTGGGTATTAGATGATATATGGGACTGAACCCCAATTCCTACCAGCCAGAGTTGCTGCAGGGACCGCGGCAATGCTGGTTCTGAACTAACTCAGCCGATGATAGATCTGAGAAGTGATTAGACATACTAGCACTCAGGCTACATGTTCTGACTATAGGATGTACATATATTATTTATCAGCGTTTAATCTACCATGATTCCCAGCGTCTCACAATATCTTCAGGATTCTACTCTTAGATTTCTTTTAAAACAAACGCAATTGTCCTCTGCTATGTATAGTCAATCGACGTTGAGTAAAAATGATATTTTCGCAGGTATCCAGTTAGGAATTATTTTTATTAGATTCATGTTTGCCTATTACTTCTGTGTCCATTTACTGTCACCGAACATTTTCTTTTTCCAACACGTGAGTCTTCTGTCAGTTCTTATAACCTTACTGTTTACTATATTCTTCTAAAGTTTTTACTTTTGCCAATTTTCTTATCTTCCAGTAAAATTGTACAAAATAAAATTTACAGAAATAAATTTTACAGTCACATCGAACAGGTGTTTATGTCAGCCTCATAGAGGGTTACATTGCACCTAGGTTTTATTTACAAAAAAAGTATTAGTTTATCCTCAATAATGAGAATAATTGTCAATTTCCAATTTAATACGTGGTCAGTTTGCTCTCTACGGGACCTAAAAAACGAGTTATGTATGTCATGAGGACAGTCGCATTATATCACAATTTGATTTGCATGTCAAATGTAACAGGATAAGGGAGACCAATATAGGGGGGATGTCGATACTTGCAAATTGAATTAAACAGCTGAATTGAAATGTACCGTTGTAATGTATCTGTGTTACACTGACGACAATTGTTTTTGTTTTTAGAACAAATGGCATTGCCCTGCAATCATGGAATGTGACTCACCATTCTGATTAACTTTACTCAATCGACGATGAGTAAAGATGAAAGACATTTTCAGAGATATCAAGTAGGGAATGATTTCACTGAATTCTTGCCTGCTGACGATTTCGATGGCGGTCCACGCAGTATTTGTTCCTTAAATCATAAAGTCCAAATTAATTTCTGCGAAAATATTCGGACACTCTGAAGAAATAGGAGTAACAGTGGTATCAAAATTTCTTATCGCGATTTCGTTCTTTAATTTGCTACAGAAAAGGTGCTCACAGGTAAATTATGTGATGTTTCAAAATTCAAATGATAAGTTTTAAATTGTCGAAAATATTTTTGTTTCTCTTCCACTCCCATTGTATAATTACTTTAGACAGCTTTTTATTTATTTATTTATATCAAAAACAGTTAAAACTGTGTGTGACGTACTATGGGGAGAAGTTAATTTGAAGCAACATTTATGTCCAGAAGCAAAACAAGAGGCCATCTCAGCAATTGCTCAAGGATCAGGGAAACTGGACGAAAACCAGATCGAGATGTGAGTTATTGATCCAGAAGCCGAAGTACAATATTTGTTACAGGTTCTTTAGAACTGTACAATCCAAATGATAAATAATACATTAAATGTCATTGTTAAAATAAATATTACTTTCATTTTAGATGCTTGGTTGACTCTCTAATTGTATAGAAACTGTTGCGCAGCAGACAAGATTTTACTTATAGGACTTAAGCTTTGGCATCGAATTAAATAGTTTAATGTCATCTGGCAAGGTGTTGTAAAATAATGTACCTGTATTATATGTGATTTTCTTTGTAGTGAGCAGTTGATACTGTCACCTGATGAATGTAATTACTGCGTCATATATGATTAATACGTCAGCTGCAGCTTGTTGTATAATGATAGTCATTATGATATAGCTTCATTATTGCACAGGTGTTGGACCAACCTCAGAGAAGTTTCCAGTCCCGGAGTAATCAAACATTAGTCATCGTTCTATTAAATGTTTCATAGAATTGTTAATATTACTGAACGTGTCCGTGGGAAGGTGACGATAAACGATACAGCGCTCCCGTTTCTTAAACTCGGAAGAAAAACAGAATTTTGAAGTCTCCTACGGGGATTTATATAACGAGAGCACACGTGGTATTGGAAATTGTGGATAAATCCCCGACGGAATCCCGAAAGCAAGGAGAGGATTTATCTAACGCTTACGTTCCAGTAATCATCGACGTTGTGAAGACAGCTTGCCAGCGTTTGCAGCACACCAACGCTTAACAGGTATATGAGAATATCTCGTATTTCTCTTTCGGCAAAATGAAAGTAATGAACTGTAAATATTGTGTAATACTCGCATATACATCATACGCAAAAGCCATTAATACCAATAACTGCGCCAGACTACACTAGCATTTTTAAATACTAAGTTTTTTTATTTATTTTAATAAGATTTTTTAATTGCCTACGAAACGTCTACATTATTAAAAGAAATTTTTGCTGTGATCATATCACAAACTGTAACTTGTTTTCAACAAACTGGTCCTAAACAAATATTGGGTTGTGCAGTGAAACACAAATCCGCCTCGAAATCAAAGCGTATCTTTTCTTATTTGAGTTTAATTGAAAAACGAATAAGATTTACGAAAACCAGTAAATAAAATGTAACAATTATGCAGCAGTTAAAATCATTAACGAAATAGAATGACCATGAACAAGAGGATATGCCTCTTATCTACGATCTTCCCATTATCTCCTAACGTTAACAGAATTAATCTTCAATTGAATTCAATAATGCCTTATTTTACGTAGCTAGGCTCAGGTAATCAGGACTGTTCTTCTCCCTGATCACACAAACTTCGCTCCGCACCTTTCACCATCAAGAAGAGAAAGAAGGATCGCTCGGGCGACGAAACAAGCGATTAAAATTTAACTCAGAGGCTTCTTAGATGGTAAGTATTGTTTACATGCAATAAATCGAAAACCTGGGAAACTGGCTAACTTTCCATCCGAAGGAAAGGGTTTCGCACTTTTAAAGTTCTAGTCTTCAATTGTGTTTGAATCCCCGAACTTATATATATACGTCCCACAAGCTAACCGTTACACCACAAGAGACACAACAGATCGTAACATTTTAAAGAACTATGCCAACCGCTTTTTGTTTATTTTAAAATAAAATAAAAACGATTTTATTTCATTTTATTTTATTTCATTTAAATGTCATGAACAAAATGATAAAAACTGTGTGAGACGTGCAATCTGTGTACGTGATGGGGGGAGCGTGATGCGGGGAGAAGTGCAATCTGTGTAAGTTTTCCTAATTCTGTGATTCCTACTCTAAATCATATGCAAGCTTCATTCTGAATATAGAAAGAAATGAGCGGTTTTGGCAAGAATCGTTAACAAAATATTGGCTCCGATGTAATCAAACCTATTTTCAAGAACAAATCAACTATAAATTTGGGGCTTTTAACCTTCGTCATGTCCTTCGTGAAGGAATAATGATTTCCTGCCACGACAACAAAAAGCGCGGCGGTGCTGCTAGATGTGAAACCCGTTCTATCCAGAAGCTTCGCAAGCACCCAAGGAAAGTATAGTGGTGGATTAATTGTTTTGTGTTTCCGGTAAACTCCTATGACCATTAGTCATTATGTGTAGTTCATGTTTTATCTGGGAAAATAGCAGCCTTCTTCCCCCGGTGGTTGCTGTGATCCGGCGCTGACCAGCACGTAGGCTTGCGGGCTTTTCCCGAAAGAGGTATGTGTCACCAGTGGGGCACGGCACTAGCCGGGGCAAGATCTAAGATGCCGACCGATCACCCGACATGTGTGATAGTGTAGGGCATGTAAGTGCAAGTGTACGTTAGGGGGCGTGGAATGGAACAAGGAAGCGCGCGACGATGGTGCAACGGTTTAGCGTACCGGACTGTTGTACCCACGTTGGCGGGTTCAAACCCGATCGAAACCGTGGATTTTTAAGGGTACGCCTTCCTTCGGAGGGGAAGTAAAGCCGGCTGTCCCATGTTAGTAGATTTACTTGCACGTAAAAGATCCTCAAGCCTAAATGACGTAGCCTCTGAGCTACATTCAAATCCCCTGTTTCGTCGCCCAAGAAATACCTCCTTTCTCCGGTAGCTGGTAAAAAGAGCGTAGCGAAACGAAAGAGCGCGCCTGATGGCCTGAGTCTCGCCACGTAAAATCAGGCATCAATTCAATTGAAATCAAACCTCGTCGAGATGAGTATTTTATTCATTTTTATTCTATTTTACATCAAAGACAGCTGAAACTGTTCTTAAAGTTAAAAAAAAAAACTATTCCAAAACAAGTACTGGCCGGAATGCATGGTGAAATTCTTCTTCTAAGACAAAGATGCATCTTTTTCTTTCCTCAAAGAAAAAGTGACGACTACAAAACGATATGCTATGATATATGATATACGTCAGCAATGAATATTTAAAAGTGAAAAGAAAAAAAAAACAAGAAAAAAAACACTACAGTGAATTTTCGATTGTTATTACACGTTTTCAACCCAACGAACCCAAAACAAGCCGTGTGGTGAATCACCGCCTTTTAGCCGCAAGGCAACCTCGGGGTCAAAGAGAAGAAGAAAGCGCATTACCATATTACAGGTGCGCGAGAGCGCATAGCATACAGACGCAAGTGGCGTGGAGCACAAGGAGGGGGGCGTGGGCGAGGCGGAGGGGGTGGAGGCTGGGAAGGGGAAGGAGAGGGTGGGAGGGGGGCGCGCAACTCGCGGTCAATACGCATCGGCGGCCGCACTTAGACAGCGGCCATTCCAGCAGCGGAGCATGCACGGGCCCCGTGCCCAAGGGGAGGGGGAGGGGGAGGGAGAGTGCGGTCGACGGCACCGGAATGATCACGCTTGTCAGCAAGGCAACGTGGTTTGGCCGGGAGAGGTGGCTCAGGGCGTCAACTGATGTCACTGCAATGCCTCCTTCTGACCCAGAGGTACTAGGGTTCCTCTCACGACGGAGGCAGACTTTGACACAAAAGCTTCATAGCTAGGTCGAATAATTCAGCCACTGACTGCAGGAGAATTCTCTCGGCTGTCGGCTCCGAACGGTAGTTTTTCGTGGTTTATCCGATTAACACCTGGCGAATGCGGGAGCAGTACTCTAACAAACGGGCCACGGACCGCACGCGCTATCTTTCCTTCCCCTTCCTTGTCCTATCCTCATTCCTTATTTACACACATAGTTACACTTACATTCATTATGCTACCACATTTCGGGAGCTTATAGCTTGTCCTGCCTGAAGCAGTGCCCCGCTGGTGGGAGATACCTGCAATGAGCTACTTGACAGATAGGGCGTCTGCGGATCTCACCATCTAGGGAGAAACGCACACAGCCACCTGCCAAGGGATAATCATTACACTTACGGGACTAATGGCCTTAGCAATTGCCGTGTTCGGAAGCACTAATAAATCAACCGATATGGTTTGATTATTTTGCGTTTCCTGGCGCGTCATCTGTTATGGTCATTAGCGCTTTAACAGTAGTGCGTATTACACCGCGGAAGGTGGTAATTATCCTCCTCCCCAAGAATATGATATCCGGGACAGACCTACTCGTTGGCTTGAGAGTTTCCCTTCCAGAAATCGCTTCCAACGAGGTACCGCCCCATGCGGGACAAGCTCGAATCTTCTAACATATGCGGTAGTGTAGAGCACGTAAGTGTGTGTAAGAAAGGGGTGGAAGTATGACAAGGAAGAGGTAGGAAAGATCGCGTGCGTTCCACGGTCCGTTTGTTCGGGTACTGTTCCGACATTTGCCTGGTGTTGATGGAAGATATCACGGAAAACTACCGATCAGAGTAGCTGGCCGCTACATTTCTCCTCCGCACAGTGACTGAATTTGATCTGAAGCCTAAGATCTCATCAGATCTCAACAGTTGCCGTGCGACAACCTACCTTCAGCCGGTGTCGTCACGGCATTAAAGTCAAATTATCCACAGGTCATAAAGTCAAAATTTCCACAGGTCGTGTTCACTATTGTTCAATATATTCAGGCATTTTTATTATCAATTTGCTTCTTTAAGCACATTCGACATATTTGCAAAATTTTAAAATTTTTGAGAGAATTATTCGTCCATTGACGGCGCTCCAATTATAAGAATCATTCAGTAACTACAATTGTTCAATATTGTGAATGTGGTAACGGATCTCATTTTCTCTGGTTTGCGAAACGCGATACAACCTGCGATGGAGACATATGAGAAAGCGTGTTTTGTGCGTTACAAATTTATTTGGAATTTTTTGTGCCAGTAGTTACCACGAAATGGTACATAGTTTCAAGTGTTTCGTGTTGTTAGAAAAATTACAAGGCACGAAATAGTCCAAATGATTTCAATTCCTGTAAGCAGATATCAGGAACCACTGAAATGACGAAAAAATGGATTTCAGGTATTCGAAGAGAAGAATTTTTTGATCTCCAAATATTAAATATAAATTAATTTTTTTTGTGTCTGGAAGAATGCATTTCTTTTAATGGCAAGTGCAAAGGCCAAGATTTGAATACTTAGTAGGTGGTCAATTAGTACTTCTTTTTGACATACGAATTAAATTTTTTCATACGATAACTTCATACATACGACACCTCCACATACATACATACATACATACATACATACATACATACATACATACATACATACATACACACATACAATAACACCACATCAATAAAAATTTATTTGCCTTTATTTTTAAAATTTATTTTTAAATGTGTTATTAAAATTTATTTTGCGAACTATTTAGAACCGCAATGCTTGAAGGTCGTGACATCACGGATCAGTTGTAAAGCCGCCTTCACACGCAGCCACGAGCGCGCGGAGCGCCTTCACTTGCAGCCACCGACCACCGACACTAAACGTGGGAAAGAAAGATTGTTTGATTGATTGGTTAGTTTCCGGGCGCGTCAGCTGCTAAGGCCATACAAAGTTAAGAGCAAGGTTTTTGACGTAGGTGGGGCGATCTTTTCCTCGCTGGTGACGAGATTCGGCGGACCTATCGTCGGTTTACGGTGTTTGGAGGGGGGGGGGATTGAAGGAAGGAGCACGGCGGAGAGGCGCGAATCGGGAAGGAGCGTTGCGAAACGAGGTGGAACGCAGAAGGGCGGGTGGGGTATGGGCGGGGCGGAGGGGCGAGCAGGGCGGGGTGGAGCAGGGGGGGCGGGCGGGGCGGGGGGAGCGGCGGAGCAGGGCGGGCCGGAGAGCGGGGCGGAGGGGGGGGCGGAGCGGGGGGGGCGGAGCGGGGCGGGTCCCGTCGGAGTCGGGGGGCGGGCGGAGCGGGGGCGGGGCGGGGCGAGGCGGGCCGAGCGGGGGGAAAGGGTAGAGCGGGCGGGCGGGGCGGGAGAGCGGGGCGGAGGGGGCGGGGCAGAGCGGGGGGGCTGCGGGAGCGGGGAAGGGGCGGCGACGTGGGCGGAGCGGGGCGGGCGGGCGAGGCAAGCGGGTGGGCAGAGGCGGGAAGAGCGGGGGGAGCGGGCGAGCGGGCGGATGCGGGCGGAGCCGGGGCGGAGCGGGGCGGAGCGGGCGGAGGGGGGGAGCGGGGGCGGGCCTGGTAACAGGAGGGCGGGGCGTGGCCCTGGGTAGAGAATGCACGAATGGTCTGCTTAACCGCCTCCGGCGCGACGGCATGTGGTATCGTGTATTAACATTGGGCCAACGGCTATTCAGTATTCCGAGGGAGAAAAAAAATTCATTATATCAACAAACGTCAACAAGCACCCGTCGTTCCGTGTACTTTGTTCTTTATGCAGCAATAAGGCGCCTTGTGCGGGCGTATATTCCCCGAGACAGGTCCGTAGGGGCCACAGGGACGGGAGAATTAATACATCAATGACTGAAGGAATTGGTGAATGAAACGAGAATTATCAAATGAAAAATAACTGGAGGAATGAAATATAAAATAAAAATAAATTAATAAAGAGACGATGAAGTGAATGGGAAAGGAAAGAATGAATGAAGTAGGAATGAATAGTGAACGATACGTGCAGAGTGAATTAATAAAATAAACGTGATTTTCTGAATGGATAGAGAGTTGATTAATTAATTAAACTGAATTAACGTACAATTGAAAAACGATATAATGAATGGACGAAGAGTAATTGAATGAAAATTGAATTCTCGAAGAATGACTAGATGAAGAGTGAATGTATGAAGAGAACATGAATGAACAAATGAATGAAAAGAGAATGCATGAAAGAATAAATGAAGGATGATAGACTTTAAGCTAAAAAAGAAGCACGAAAAAAAAACAATGGTCAGCACGGAGTGATTGGAAAGGATTCGATCAGGAAAGATACTCGAAAAATGAACAGAATTTCTTCTTCATAATTCTTGTCAACGCAGTACGGGAGATGCGGTGACCTTCTCAATGGATTCATCTCACGTATCTCACATTACATTTTGTCACGTAGGCCGCCCTACCGAATGTAACGTACGTAGTATCCTACAAGAATTCCTTCTCTTTCAAGAATTTTAACATTTTTGAGCACACAAATTAAATTTTTAACAATAAAAAAGGGTGAATTCATATTTATAGAATGATTGCTTTCTCATCAGGTACTTGTAGATCAGTGTCCTGTACACATTTTTATGTAAACACAAAGTAATGTAATTACTATTGAAAACTGAAATAATAAATTTAACTAAAATAGTTATAATATTCCATGTACTGTATAGAAATATTTGTCTATGGACAAAGGTGCATGAGCAAGAAACTGTATATAACGCTTCATTTTTCTATCAGCGGATGACGTGCTTCTTACTGTCACTGCATCAAGTGAAATCCACTCAAGTAGATCCTCAACTTCACCAGTTGACGTCCTATCAGTGAATGGCATCAGAGCAATGTAATAAAAACAGGAACCACGACAGTATTTTAAAATTTCAGTAACTGTTCAGTTAATTAACCCTGCGACATTCTCTTTGAAACCAACACCAATCCCTTTTTGTTACGCTTTGGCTTCGTGCCTGCATTTGATGTGTGCAAATTACGTACGACATCCATACAACAAAGAAAATTTCATTTGCATTAACAGCTTTCAGCTTTGAAAGGTTTGACAAAGTGAAACGTCAAGTTTCGAGGTCGTGTTTGCGGGAACAAGAATTAAAAAAAATAATCCATTTTAGAAATAAAATAATTGGAGAACGCATTCTATTGTCTTATAATTAAATACATTGAAGATTTGTTTCAGTTAATTAAAAAATATGTTTATTCCGTGTACGTCATTTAACACCAACAAACGTTTTACTCAACATGTACATCAACACGTCTCCTAGAGTGGATTATGCAAAGTATAAAGGCCAAGTAACTCCACGCTTTGAGCTCAATAAACAAATGACGTTTGCACGAGCAGTGCCGCACGGTGTATGAAGCAATGCCAACTCGTATTTTCAACGTAAAGAAAGATATTTCAGGAAATAGGTAATAGTAGCACATTCAATTTTCAGCAAAAACGTTTTGTAATTGTTTGTAACATCCGCGTAGAAACAAAAACTCGCGATGAGCACAAAAAACGCATTTCTAGTATATGAAAACTTTATCTTCTAAGTTTTACTTCAATACAAATCCATTAAAACAGGCATTGTTCTAGAAGTGGTAATGCATGAGTATTGATACCATTCACGGTGATGTTTGACAATTCAATTTCGAAGAGGTAATGAAAAAATGAAGCAGCTTATTCTTCCGACTGATTGAATTGAACCGTGCCCATCGTGACCAGATCCCGGTAGTGGGTACGGGAGACGGGGAGGGGAACAGTCACGAAAGCCAAAGGCTCTAGCGACACGTGAACGCGGCGCGGAACCTTCCGATGCACTGTGGCCGAACGGCCAGACGTCGGCACGAGGCACACGCCATCCCATGGGAACTCTCTCGGCACGGCACGGCACGGCATGGCACGGCACGGCACGGCACGGCACGGCACGACACGGCACGACACGCTCACGAAAGTTCAAATAAAGAAATGAGAATCCGAAGATTTTTTTCTTCCTCTTCCCCTCACCACACGCCCTTACTCAACACATCTCACCTCTCTCCGTCTTCGGTGGTGACGGTAAAACGACACGACACGGCAACACCGCCCGCTCACGGAAGTGCAAATGGAGGAATGAGAATCCAAATACTTTTTTTCTTCCTCTTCCCCTCACCACACACCCCTAACTCTACACACCTCACCTCTCTCTGTTTTCGGTGGTTTGAAAGTGAATGTATAGGACTGTAATACCCAGTTCCCGAATCCGATCGAAGCCGTGGATTTTTAAGAGCAGAAAAATTCTTTATTTGCCTTCACGGCGACACCGCACATTTACGGAAGTGCCCGAAGGCTATGGAAAACACTTTTCTGGTCCTCTTCCCTTCACCACTCACCCTTTACACTACATGCCTCACTTCTAGTCCTGTTAGTGTAGTAAGTGCTTTCCCCTGAATATCGCGGTGTTTCTCCCCGGCGCCCACGTACACGTTTGTGTGTGTTTTACTATTCAGATACCCCCCCCCCCCCAAGTGGCCAAGTTTTGGGCTACACGTTCAATTGAAAACGTGGAGTTTTAAGAGCGTGAAAATTATTTTTATGCCTTACTGCGGGGGTGAAGTAAATCCGGCTCTCTCATGTTGTAGAATTACTGCATATAAAAGATCTGCAAGCCTAAAAGACGCTTCCGAGTTAAATTCTGTAATTGAGTAAAACTCACATATACTCTACCCCACTTTCAGTCCTCTCTCTTTTCTTTCAGTTCGTTAACCCCTCCTTTTATCGACTCCTTTTTCCTCCAACCCACACTGTACCTCCCACTTCGTCTCTATCCTTTCTCCTGTTCCCACTATTCCTCCACACTTCGCGATCTTCATTCTGCCCCATTTCTTCTCTCCCCTCTCTCCTTCCCTTCTTCCATTACTACTCCCTCCTGTATCTTTTCGTCTTCCCTTCATCTCCTTCCGCTCGTAGCCTACCCGTCTCCTTCACTCTCACCTTCCACTTTATTTCCATCTTCCCCTGCCACCCACCTTCTTGTCAATCTTCGCTCTCCCCTCTCCTTCACTCTCCCTCCCAACCCTCTCTACCTCATTTTCCCCTCTTTCCCTCTCCACATCTCGCTCTTCGTGTGTGCTCCTCTCCTTTCTTTTCGCCTCCCTCCTCTCATCGCTCTTCTAGCATTCGCTTATCTTATCTTCTTCTCTTTCCCTCTACTGCCCGATCTCCCACTTATTTCCTACTCTGCTCCAACTCCCTTTCCCTCCCATTCGTTACAATTCTTCTAACTGGAGGTTCACTCTCTATATGTCTACTTACACTTAACACACTACACTACCACACATGCCGGGAGGTCCGTCGGGCGCTTAGAGTTTGTCTCGACTGGAGGGAGATATCTGAAGAGGAAACCACCCGCAAACAGTCCTGTACGTCGGCGCCGGATTTCAACCGAGAAACACCCCCCCATATTCAGGGATAAACATTCACCACACTAATGGGACTAGAATACGCTAATGTCTACAATAATGAGCGTGGCAGTTCATGTGCCAGAAAACACCAATCAATCCAAAGTTCTCATTCCCTCCCCAATTTTTTGTTATTGCAACGGCCGACCCAATCGACACGAGGCGTCGGGGTTAAAATCGACACCTTTGGGAGAGGCTGATTATAGAGATGCACGCAACGCTGTATTTTCCCATTACGCAAAATGGGGGTTTTCGGTTCCTCTTCACTGGGGCAAATGAGCCGTTAGGAAACGATCCCCTCCCACAGCGCCCAGCGGTGGCGAGAGGGAAGTCCCGGGCGGGCG
>BOPP01000167.1:162183-197309 GCA_017312745.1 Gryllus bimaculatus
AAGTGCTTGACGCTTCACGACCTTCACGGCTTGGCACTTCAGCCCTGAAGGAGACTACGTTAAGTTGATCGAAACATCGGCATCATAGCCTTCGACGCGGCGCCACCCGTGCAGCTCAGAATTATTTGCGAAAAGTGGCGTGTTTTTTTTTAATAGGAATTTATTAAGGCGGGTTGGTCCGTAAATAATGTAATATAGCGCGTTGACCTTACAGAACTTTATCGTTCTCTGAGCAGGACTTCTCGTACTACATTGCAACACGAAATATTTTAGACTGCATCGGAGCGTATAGAGTTAACATGTTCTCTTCAAGCACTAGTGCAGGGTCATTTATAGGTGATTCCGGGCGTGTAAACGGCTCATTAGTTTCATACGTAAAGTGCGTATGTATCGCGTAAGGCGGTGGTGATCTTTGCGAGATCCCTCGCCGACATACACGGCTTGTGGGATTTTTCCCAACCAAGTGTCTTCCACCAGCGGGGCACAAACCCTCTGGAAAAACCTTTAAAGCTCCCGACACGTGTGGTAGTGTAGCGCATATAGGTGTAAGTGTATACGAGTATAAGTAAAAAGTGAGGATAGTAACAGTTTCATGAGCTCATCATAGTCTAATAGAAAATAATTATAGACAATCTACACAAGGATTATTATTAACAATTATCTTAGAAATTTACTTAACCATTCTTCAAGCATATTAATACATTGAATCTCCATTTACTATTGCAGAATCTGTTTATGGATCATCATTTTTCATAGCTACAGGATTTTATGGACTTCATGTTATTATTGGAACAACATTCCTTTCAGTTTGCTTAATACGACATATAATATTCCATTTCACATCCAATCATCACTTTGGATTTGAAGCAGCAGCACGATATTGATACTTTGTAGATATTGTATGATTATTCTAATATATTTCAATTTACTGATGAGGTAGTTAACTTATTTAGTATACAGTGAAGTGATGTGAAGTGCAGTGTAGTGGGGGAAGGGAGTGTAGGGTAGTAAAGGGGAGTGCAGTGTAGTGTAGTGTTGTGTAGTGTAGTGAAGTGTTAAGTAAACTAGAAGTGAATTTAGAGTTAGCTAGAAATAAATTGAAACTATTATATCGACCCCCTAATTCTAATAGTAAACCCAATTGTAATTGTTTAAAATGTTTAGTAATTCTAATTTTAATTGTTATCATGTTTGCCACCGAGCATTAGCTCAAAGCGAGCTTTAATAAATCTATCTATCTATCTATCTATCTATCTATCTATCTATCTATATTTAGTAGGAAGGAATGCTCGCGCGCGGTTCGTGGCTCTTTTATTAAGGTTTTGCTCCGGTATTCGTTTGGTATTGATTGGGGAAACAAGGGAACGGATTAGAGAATACGGTCGCCTCCAGAGAGCAGCTGAATTCAACTTTGCTAGGTAGGTAATGCCGAATATCATGGCATCGTGAGGACTCGAACCCTAGGACTCCCGCTCAGAGGCACTTCAGTGAGACCAGATGATGCCTCGACCAGAGCAAGATGAGTTACCCATCAATTGTGGGCACTATGTTCAAAACTGCCAACGGATAATTTCCTTATATAAATTTTCCTATGACTCGTTTATTGAAAAAAAAAGGCGATAATTTCTGACAAATTACATATCCTTGAAATCTGTACCACTTATTCTGAGACACTTGAACATTGATCACCATATACATGCATTTCCTCTGTGAACCAACCATTGAGCCCCTGAAAATGTTTTGAACTGAATAGTGCTAGTTTCCGGTTTTCACGGAAAAGCATTCTTCATTCAATGAAAAATCTCATGTCTCAAAATATTCGTTCATGAATCTCACAGAGGACTTTCCGATTAAATTTCGGTCAGTCCTCACAACGCTCATGAAATTTAAGTTTCAATATCATGCAATTACACGCAAACTTCCCTGAAACGATTTTTTTTATTAATGAGGATTTTTTTCAGTGTTCACTACTCATTTTCAGGCAGAGTGTTTCCTATAATATCAAAGCTAACACAAGCCAGTGCGAAAATTACGTCGTGCAAATTTTCTTTGAAAAAAAGGGATTTTCTCTTGTTCCTGTCTGTACATAATTATTTTTTATTTCTTTTATTTCTTAAAGTAACTTCCCCAGGCACCTATGTTTCCTGGAATTATCCATACATACATCCAACATTCACTCAAGGACCGTGTCTCATTTGCCCGAATTTCCATGCTTCAGGGCATTTTTCTCTCATTTTATCGTAACAGGACAACGAATTATTTTTCTTTTTATTTCAGTTGACGATCGAACACGCGTTGCCGCACAAGATACACAATCAGCAATGGCGATTACAAGCGCTAATATATACAGTGAAACACACAACACATTTCCATTTTATTATCAATCTGCTACGCGTGATATTTTTTTTTTTTTTTTTTTTTTTCGTTTCATACCAGGTATTGGCTTTTATAGCAAGGCCTCCGAGCTACATTATGTTCAATTGAGTTCCAGCTTTTGCATACAACAGCTCCAAATGAAAACGTGGGATGCGACAATCCTCCACTTTCAACAAACTCGCTTTCACGAACCTCATTTGTCATGAGTAATGATGGTGCTGGTGATGATCGTGCCGAAATTGATTGGACGGGATTCGCTGACTAATGGAAACTGATGAATAGTGCTTGAATTGTTGTTTAACATCGATGGCAAGGTATTCAAAAGCTACCTAATGGTTGATGGTAAGGTAGTCAAAATCTACAGAATAGTCGATGGTAAGGTACTCAAAAGCTACCGAATAGTCGAGAGCAAGGTATTCAAAAGCTACCCAATGGTGGAGGGTAAGGTATTCAAAAGCTACCGAATGGTAAATGGTAAGGTATTCAAAAGCTACCGAATGGTCGATGGTAAGGTATTCAAAGGCTACCGAATAGTCGATGGTAAGGTATTCAAAAGCTACCGAAATGCCGATGGTAAGGTATTCAAAAGTGACCGACGCCCCCAACGTTTTCCTTTGAAGGCAGATGGGTTAGTTGTTCATAGTGATATCAAAGTCCAGAACAACAAAAAACTAATTAAATCTTACTGCTCGAAATGTCCCTTGTTCGTAGACCCATGGACTCATTTCTACACAAAATGCACATAAAGTAATGCTTATCATTGATGTTTATGCATATAAACTCAAGAGAATGCTTCCTTCAATTACGTTTCTTCGTGATTAAACCACGCTCTTTACATCTCGAAGGACACATCAGCAATACACTTTCAGAACACGTAACACAAGTTATGATAATATACCTTACGTATACTCTTTTTTATACAGCATTCCTGGCGAATTCATATAGCTATTTACAAAAGTAAAATCACATGTTGGCTGACTCAACAAAAGAAATTTTAAACCATCCTCCAGCCAAGATTCCTCACATTGGAGAATGTAGTTTGATTAAGCACACACATATGCCGCCGTCGTTTGAGACAGACAAAGTCTTATCAGCGATCTATTATTATTCTTAAAAAGAAACTAAAACCTGCAAATCGTAGCTCTTCCTTAACTTTTATCGCCTTGAAGAAAAGAAGTAATGTAGGCCCAACATTCTTTAGAACACAACGGAATCTTTCGCTGAACTCTCATCACAGGGGAATCACAACCTGTAAGTAATAACCGATACTGTGTACTCACTCAACAGTATGAAAGTACAATGTACCTGTGAACGGTCCCTTGAATACGTTTTGTTCCTCAATCAAGGAAATTCAGTCACCCTTCATGGAACAGCCAACAGTCGCTCTTACATTTCTATCTTCATTATTAAGAACTACTGTCACCGGAATCTATATTACTAATTTTCAATACAAGCATAAATGCACAGAAAACTTTGCTGCTTCCGACCATGTAAGAAAATACGGGGAAAATACAAATACAATGTACAGGTTTCCAATTTCTCTACAAAATTCAAATATGTGTTTGGTTTCTTTCGCCTGTTCATATACTGCGCGTACCGACTGAATACTTAATGTCAGTGCGTTACTACTACCACGTCATGCATGGCTTCAAGTAAGCGGCTACCTACCATTCAAATTTCTGGTGGCTTAGAACCCGAGTTTTAAATTCAATTTTTTGACAAAATGTAACTTATGTTTCATTTGTTTCTATGTCAATATATACATGTGTGTATCTAATAAAATTGTAAATATTTTAGTCAATAAGCTGGCAACTAACTCATTCCTTACTAACTCCATACTTTGCCACCACGTACAAAAACTTCAAACAGTTCTCCTCATAAATTTAGTAAATTGAACTTAATACAACCTGGTTCTCAACCGTCGTTTAGTTATTCACGTGTTGCGTTATGAAGAAGCCTCTTTTTCATATTCTTGGTATGTAACGAACTGTACTACTATATACATTCTATATTATTTATTACAGTACTCTTGGCGACTGTTTCTGTTCAAATATGTATGTTTTGCACTGTATTTTAGTTGTTTTGAGCAGTGTCCGTGATACATTTCGAAAACCATTTTGCGTGATTTTGTTCAGAATCAATTATTTTGCTGCTGCAAACCACTATATTCTTTCAATGCCAGAAAGTCTTTCCTCTTTACATAAGATATCCATTTCCGTAGCTAAAATAAACACACGTTTGTTGCTAATTGTTTATTGCGTAAAAATCATATGTGCATTATTTAAATAATTAAAATTTCACTATTATAAACTGTCTACCCTCTACAAGAAACATCATCCAGACGTAAACTTACGTGTACTACACACAAACACAGTTCTTTGAAAAACCAAAATTACAAGAAGGCAAAAATAACTTATTTTACTTATTTATAGTTGTGAAAATTTATAATGAACTAGCTTATGCACTTAAATATTACAAAAGAAGTATTAATATTGAGATATATTAAATTGAGATATATTAAAAATTTCACAAGTAAAAAAGTGAAAATAAGAAGCTTTTAATTTAACATGCTGCAACTCGTACTGTTCTGAATAAATAGTATCAAAATATCCTGAAGCCCATCGTTTTCATTTTATTAATATTATTTTTATATTTTATTACAGTGTATGCGCGATATCTTTTAACCTATTAAGCTACTGCATTGTAGTTCGGTGTTGTTTTTGTTTTGTTTTTTATTTCTTTTTTAGAGTTCTTTGAGTATGGTCAAGTGCAGTGACCAGTTTGGAACTATTAAACGAAATTATATACCCTAAGCTATTTATATTGTATGTAATTATTATTAGTTCTAAGTTGTTTTTGTAACTACAACCTTATTCAAGTTTTGCCATATCTTGTGGTCTTCTAATTGGCTGTACCTCAATCCTACAGGTGTAACTTATCCCACCTGTGTACAGGTGTTTGACCTCCTGCATATATCGATGGCCCAGTTCTAAAAGGCAACGTCTCAATTTTAAGTTTTGAGGTACTGGAGTTTTCAAGTTTAATATCGTTGTAAAAATGCCGGTATGCATCACTTGCATTTGACAGTTACGACATAACTAAAAATAAATTAGACATTTGAAATCCAAGTAAAGTAACGGACATTTTCTAAGCAATATTAAGCATTAAAACCGCAAAATCTCAAAACTTTTTTTTCTCTTTTTGTTGATGCCTTTTGGAACTGATCCGTCAATATGACAATTTGAAGAAGAAAAAATTAAATGGGCTTCGTGCTAGCTTTTCGTACAATCCCAGGTTCACTTCCCGGTCGGGGCAAACATATAGCTCTAGCATTCCATTACAATCGTCTCAGTTTCTTAGTGTGTGTCCAAGGGAAAACCTCATGCAGGCCATGTAAGTTATTGAATTGATTTGAATTGAATTGAATTAATGCCTTATTTTACGTGGCGTGACTCGGACCATCAGACCCGCTCTTCCGTCTGACCACGCAAAATTTCGCTACGCTCCTTTCATCAACTAGCAGAGAAAGCAGGTATTTCTTGGGCGAGAAACAGGCGATTTGTATTTAGCTCAGAGGCTACGTCATTTAGGCTTGAGGATCTTTTACATGCAAGTAAATCTACTAACATGGGACAGCCGGGAGTTACGTACGGTGATGGAAATTCGTCATGCTTAACACGTGTCTCCCTAACTCCCAGACGTGGACAATAAAACAAAACACAGGGCCTCACAGTCCTGGAAACAACGCAAACTGGCAACTTTCATATTAATCCGACCCTACAAGACAAACACTACACACACACACTACACACACACACTACACACAGACACTACACACATACACACACACTACACACACACACACAAACCCGGTGACCTGCCTCACCCCATCCTCTTTAACCGCCCGCCGACCACGGGTACCCGGTTCCGGGTGCACGCGCGTGGATACGGGCGTTACCTTGAGCAGCAGATCCTGCAGCGGATCCATCGCCTTCCCCTCCTCCTCTTCCTCCTCCTCCTCCTCCTCCTCGTGCAGCCGCGTGCCGGCGACCCGAGCGCCTCACGCCGCACGCCCACTCACGCACTCACTCTGTCCGCCTCCGCCCCCGCACGCGCGGGCCGGCCGCCGCCGCCGCCGCGGAGTCCCGTCACGCCATCCCGCGCGAGCCCGGCGCCGCCTCCCGTCCACACCGCCGCCGCACTTCGGCTCAGCCTCGCTCGGCGCGGTCCACGAGCGATCTGCTGCGCGGCCGGGCCCGCCTCCGCCTCCCTCGTGCGACGGCCCAGCGCCCACGCCACCGCGCACACGCTGCTACACTACTACTACTACGACTGCTGCTGCTGCCGCCCCGGCGGCGGAGGACAGCACTGTTCACGGCGGGGAGGGGAGGGTGGGCCGGCGCACCGGGAGTGCGGAGGCGGCCGTGCTGCTAAGCCAACCCTTCGCGCACGCTCCCGACGATGGTGATGTCGCCGACCGAATCCCCCCGAGTCCGGGCGAAGTGCCGCGCCGGGGGCGAGCGGTGGCGGCGCAGGTGGGGGTCCAACTGAATGGTGTGACAACCAGACGGTGAGAGCGTAGCTTCCGCGGCCGGAGTCTACTTAAATGCTGTCCGGGTGACGGCCGCGTCCATGGTGAAGGTGGCGGACGTTTTCGGTCGCCATTCTGCCGAGCCTTCCTCAGGGCGTAGCATTTACGATATGATAATTGGCTGTCCGGTTCGCCGAGTCCGTGGCAGACGTGCCCACGTTTCTCTCGCCAAGCTGCTACCTTCCTCATCGTAGCATTTACGTTATATAATTGGGGCGTCCGGTGTGCGCCGAAGTCGTGGCAGACGTGCCCACGTTGTCTCTCGCCAAGCTGCAACTTTCCTTCAGGCGAGGCATACGTATTATAACTGCGTCCGAATGTCGCCAATCCGTGCAGACGTGCCCACGCTTTCTCTCACCAAGCTGCTACCTCCTCAGGCGTAGGCATATTACGTATATAATGGCTGTCCGGGTGTCGCCGAGTCCGTGGCAGACTGCCCACGTTTCTCTCGCCAACTAGCTACCTTCCTCAGGGCCGTAGGGTCATTACGTATATAATTGGCTGCTCCGGGTTGTCCCGAGTCCGTGGCAGACGTGCCCACGTTTCTCTCGCCAAGCTGCAACCTTCCTCAGGGCGTAGGCATTTACGTATATAATTGGCTGTCCGGGTATCGCCGAGTCCGTGGCAGACGTGCCCACGTTCTCTCGCCAAGCTGCAACCTTCCTCAGGGCGTGGGCTTTTACGTATATAATTGGCTGTCCGGGTAACGCCGCGTCCGTGGCAAAGGTGCCGACGTTTCGGTCGCCATTCTGTGACCTTCCTCAGGGCGTAATGCCCTGCGTAAATAAAACCAGAACGGTGTAAGTGACGTTTTATAAATTCTGCTGGGAAGCTGGTTCGGTTCCCGGACGAGCCGTGTGGAATATGTGGTTGTCGAAACGAGTTCGCAGGTTCGGAAAGTTAAGATAGGGTGCTTCCACTTCTCCTGCCTTGCTTTCAACAATCTTCTATTTCACTAATAATTTCATTACGTCAGCACAAAAGGGATGCCAGCGCACAGCCATGATGAAGGCGGATATCGCTAACGCTAACGCTAAGAGATGTCTATGACTATTGCACACTGATTATTGTTTTGAGAGATATTGGGATTAATTATTATTAATTGCAAGATGTGTACGGAATAGACAATGGAGTAAAGCGTTAACATAGACATCTTTGCAGAATCTCCCATAGTAATCAAGGACTGTTTTGTACTTTATACAAGACACCCGGTCGTTATTTGAGCAATCGAAAACGTTCCTTGGATCGCCACTTGGGCGTTTCCGAAATTTAATCGACCGTTGGTTCCGAAAGCACCTAACGAGTTTTCGCGTCCTACCGACTAGGACAGTTCTCATTTTATTAACTGGGACTGAAACCGCACAGAGAGTCACATCCAAGCGTCAAAGGGGACGCTCGTGAGCCGCGCCTTCCCGAAAGATTCCCTACATCGGCACCGATGGACCCACGCCTTGAAAAACCTGCGAATCTAAATAAAATAACACCAGCGAATATTATCTTAATGCCCGCAAGTATCCCCGTCGGATAATTATAATAATATGTTAAAAAAATCATGGATCAGTCCCAAATCATGAACCATGGACAACCAGTCCATGAGAAATTTCTAAAAAGAAAGAATGAAACCAGAATCAGAAGCAATATTTTCCAATCCGCTTTTGCCAGGAACAAGTAGAAATCATCGACCTCCTTTGGCAGATCTGAACCGTCCTCGAGGTTCCAAATATATCCAAGTGGTACGAACACTCACCAAAACCGGTGAACACAAACAACTACACACTGATCGCACGATAGCGGCAAACAAACCGGATATTGTTATTCGGAATTTGGAGAAAAGGGTCTATTCTTGTAGATATTGCTGTGCCGTGCGATCAAAATGTCGTAACCAAGGAGGCAGAGGAACGTCTTAAATACAAGAGTTTAATAAAAAATAATAAATAATCGAGATCAGCCGAATGTGCGCACGTAAAAGAATAGGTCGTCCCTATAGTTACAGGAGCTCTAGGATTTGCTCCACAAAATCTGTGTAAGAACTTGGCTACGCTCCTAGATCATACAAAAGTACAATACATTTCTTTATTCGTAACTTTGGAACACCCCATACATTTTGCACAAAGTATTGTAGTAGCAACGACAGTCCCTAGATCTCCTCCTTAGGAAGCTGGTTGCAACCCGGAGTAGATTTTATAATTAATCGTTTCATAACATCTTTAGTCAAGTATTAAAGGAATAGGAATAACAACAACAATAATAATAATTCTACAGAAAACTATGAAACATGTTTTACATGGTAGTGAATTAGAGGTGGAGTTCTGAAAGCCACACGTGAACACAGAAGACGTGAAAATCGAGTACGTGAAAAGGCAGAAATGTTAACTGAAAGCTCAACATCTTTTAGTTTTCATTATCCGTATTATTTCAAAAAGCACTGTATGAAACTCGCACGTTCGCACGTTCTCACTCGGACGTTAATGTTCTTCAGGGGTCTCCGTCTTAATACCCCATCCATTACATAATCGTTTCGTAACGAACTATAAATATTAAAATAGCCTTTTTTCGCTGACGTAAGTTAAGGTCCATCACGTGAACTGTTTGCAAAATTGCATTATTATTCTATTTTCTATTAGCGCTCTTTTTGGACGTCTTTCAAAGTTACACTGCCTCCTTGCGCTTTTCGCCTCTTCCCACGAATCCGCTCGCCGTTTCGTCGCATTTCCGACGATGAGATGCATATTCACGAACAACCCTTAGCTCATAAACGCCACTGCTTGCGTCTGAACCGCAAGGGCAGAGAGCGGGAGACGTTGTAAAAAGACAAGGCTCTCATGCTTGCACTGCACTACAGCTGGACACGTCAAGGTTTGAAGCAATCGTTTCCAACGGTAACTGGCAAAGGATTCTTTTTTAAACTTTCTCTCACTGTTTGACTGTTTTCTGCGACACGTCCACAGGCGCGTTTCTGCGACAAGCCAAGAACTTGACGTAGAACGCTTATAAACTGTATGGAATAATCCTCCGTTTCTAACTAGTCTGTAGTCCGTAAGTCGTGACAAGAGTCGTGAAGAGGACCGCCAGGTAGCATCTCCGCATACGCGCCTCTCTTGCACGCTCTTGCACCGCTCCTCCATTACCGTGACCCGTCCGTGACCCGATTGTTAGGTTAGGGCAGCGGTATTCCCCTGGAATTCATCAGTGCAGTCGTCCGTTACAACACTCCTCCAGATAGCGGCCGAATTCGACCTCGCTAAATAGCCAGGGTCGAAAATCCAGGTCGGTAGTCATTCGATTCTTAAGACACTCCTGTCAGTCGCTGCCAAGCCAGCGACAATGCTGTCCCTATTAAGCCAGCTAAGCTGGCGGCTGTTTCGGGATCCGCCCTTCAAATCCACCGAGCGATGTGGCTCAGAGCGTAGCGCACTGACTTCGCATTTGGGAGGCCCAGGTTCAATCTCAGTGCCGGGAATCCTGCCGTGCTTTTCGTGGTTTCCCTCCGTCATTCAGGCGAATGCTGGGATTGTTCTAATGAAAGACCGCAAACGTGAAACCCGCGTTGCTCTCCGAATTCGTTAACTACGTGAAGTCACGAAGGTTTCGCGACTTCGTGACATCACGGGTTTCTGGATGGGTGACCGTCTGGAAACCTCAGAAACTAACGCATTGAGGCCAACAGTCCTTTACGGAACACTATGATGATGCTCTTAGTTCTTCGAACCCCTCAAAGGGCAGGGCCTCCTGTCAGAACACAGGGGTGGTTCTGCTTATCTCTTTACGTGAACCAGTCCGCTTCAACCCTCCTCCAGACAGCGGATGAATTAAAGAGATTTAGTGTTATCACTATAGTACTACTATCTAGTTCCAGCCTGCCTGTACGTTGCACTATACGCTAATTTAATACTAAGCGCACGGAACATACAACGGATAGATACAAACACAAACATACTAAATCGAAGTCCAACCAACCACCGTGGCCCTACACGGAAGGCCCGCGCGCGGGGGCGGGGGCAACGACCGTGCGAGGGGGGGGGCGCTGCGCCATGCAACGCACTATCGACCTCCCCCTCCCCCCCCTCCACTCGCCCTCTGACCAGGCGCAGCGACCACCGCGCGCGGCCTGCCCTTCCTCAAAAAGGGTTCCGCCTTGCCTCGCCCCGCCCCCGCACCGCGAAGGCAGGAATCGGGCGCGAGCACGCTCGGGGGCGAGCCACGACGTGACGGTGGCGAGCTGCCGTGATTGCGTTTCTAGTGTTGAACTCGCGCGGGTCTCTGGGTTCAAATCCCGACGCCGGCTTCCGGCTTAGGCGGCTCGGGGCAGCGATTGATATCACAGCAGGGCCTCTGGCCGGGAGGTCCCGACGGTGACGAGATTTTCGACAGGAGCAACAGGGCTAGGTCGAATTCTAGCCCGGAGGAGAATTCTAGCCGCCGGCTGGCAAATCTCGGAGCAGTACCCTAACAGAGGACCGCGCGTGATCTTTCCTTCCTCTTCCTTGTCCTATCCCTTGTCCCTTATACACACATTCCATTGAAATACTCTAAAAAACTGCCGGGAGACCGGTGGGGAACTTAGAGCTTGCCCCGACTGGGGCTGTTCCCCGCAGGTGGGAGATACCTCGTTGGGGAAAACCATGCTAGCCGACGGTACGTCGGCGCCGGATCTCATCATCCACCGGAGAAGATAGTCGTCACCTCCCGAGGGAAGCATGCACTACACTTACGGGACTAACGACTTAAGCCATTGACGCGCCCGGAATCATTAACAATCAATCAATGGTTTCCCTGATCAAGAAAATACCAGAGTACTATTACCCCCCAAAATAGGCCACGGACCGCGCGCGATTTTTCCTTCCTCTTCCTAGTCCTATCCCGACCCGGTTACGACATTTCCCCGCTGGGGAAGATACCTCGCGGGGAAAATTTTCTGAAAGCTGATTTGTAGATCGGCTCCCGATCCCATTTTCCAGCGGGAGAGGAACACCGCCACCTTCCGTCAATATCATGGGTCCTACGACTCGAAACGTCATTGAGACCATTAGTTATAAACGCATGAGTAGATGAGATAATGGCTAGCAAGGTAAAGGATTAAGGAGGAATGAGAGGCAGGGAAAGATCAGGTAAGACCACGAGAAAACCTCCTGAGATATAGCTTTGTCCACATGTATTACAGTTTTTATGTAAAGAGACATATTCGTCAAACATAGATGGGCATTATGTTTATATACACACCCTTCCCTTTGGATTCAAAAACTCAAACTTCCAACTTCAAAAACTAGCTATCTGCGCGTTGCAAACTAGTATATGGCCTGACATTCACACGCTGGCTCAAGACATGGTAAACATACCAAGGTTTGGTAAAACATGGATTGCAGATGTTGTTTGCACTAGAAATTGTCGAAATGAACACATCAGGGTTGATAAACGTTTATTCTAATACTTATATTATTAAAATTTAGATTTTACACTATAAATTCCGTTAATAAGACGAAGTGAAAACACACCAAGGTACACTAGCTTTCGTTTAAAAAGAAATCATAAAATTCGGTAGAAAACAACAAACATTTTTTTTCTAGATGACAAGCCTTAATTGTTTTGCATACGTATATACATTTCTTGGGGTTTCTGAATTAAAATTTAAGAGATGTACATCGCTGCAACTTCTCAAAAATAATGTGACGATTAGCAATTAGATGAGATGAGAAATTGTTAAAAACAAACAGTGGGTCCGACGACGAGTTCACTAGAGTTCAGACGAGTAGAAAGAGTCTCAGATCAACGTGAAGTGGATTAATAGCTAAAAGTTAAAGCTGGCGGTGAGAACTAACGTACAAGACGTACACATACTTCGGCAATTCAAGCCATGTGATTTTAATCCATATAGTGGCATCTTATTAGTGTTTCTTCTGCGAAATATTAGTCTCCAGCGATGCTCCTGCCATAGGATTTACGATTATAGAGAAAAAGGGTAAGATTTTTTCCCCTTTTTCATTTAATTATGTGCAGCCGCCACAAGGCATTCCTGCCGGCGGCGTGCGTTGGTTGTGAGTGGTTTAGGACGGGACGTACTATACTTTCCCACGACACCCTGGAATGGAAGAGATGTTGATTGATTAGTGATTCCGTCAACTGCCAAGGCCACTTAGATGTAGTGCACTTTTTATCGCTAGTGATGTTCCTCCGCTGAATGACGAAATTCGGCGCTGACCTACCAGTCGGCTTGCGGGGTTTTCTCCAACCAGGTATCTCCCACCAGCGGGGAACCGCCCCAGCCGGGACAAGCTCTAAAGCTCCCGACCCGCTCTCCCGGCCTTGGTGCTAGTGCTAGTGCATATTTCCTTCCTCGGGAGGAGAGATTACTCGTTACCAGGTATCTCCCACCAAGCGGTCTGGCACCGCCCCCAGCCGGAGACAAGCTCTAAGCTTCCCGACCGCTCTCCCGCCTTTGTGCTAGTTGTAGTGCCATTATTCCTTCCCTCGGGAGGAGGAGATACTCGTCCAGGTATCTCCCACCAGCGCGGGCACCGCCCCAGCCGGGACAGCTTCTAAGCTCCCGACCGCTTCGTCCCGGCCCTTTTTTGCTAGTGTAGTGCCGCCCCCCCCCCCAAATATTCCTTCCTTCGGGAAGGAGGAGATTACTCGTTTAACAGGTATATCCTCCCACCAGCGGGGGCACCGCCGCCCAGCCCGGACAAGCTTCTTTAAGCTCCCGACCGGTCTTCCCGGCCATGTGTGCTTAGTTGTAGTGCATATTTTTCTTTCCTCCGGGAGGAGGAGATACTCATCTACCAGGTATCTTCCACCAGCGGGGCACCGCCCCAGCCGGGACAAGCTCTAAGCTCCCGACCGGTCTCCCGGCATGTGTGGTGGTGTAGTGCATGTAAGTGTTCGTGTATGTAAGAGGTAGGATATGACAAGGAATGAAAAGGAAAGATCACGCGCTGTCCGTGACCCATTTGTTACGGTACTGCTCCGGCATTCACGTGACGTTGAACGGAAAAAACTCGAAAACGATTACAGCAGCCGGCCGCTAGAATTCTCATCCACGCGGCGAGAGAACTCGACGTATCTATGTAGTTAATGTCCAACATACTGCCTCGGTCGGGGCTCCCTATCAAAGGCACTACAATGACATTAGTTGATGCCCTGAGCCACCTCTCCTGGTTGCAAGAGATGAGGCTAGGACTGCCAATAAATTTTAAAATTAATCAAAATGCCCTTCCCGGATATCTTTTCTTTTGAGGAAGAGAGACAAAATATGTCATTTACTGCTAATAATAACAGAAGGATGACGGTGATTTTTTTCTCTCTTGAAATGCCTACCCCTTACATGCTGAATACTAGGACCATAATCAATTTTCCTCGTATTTCGAAACAACAGGAACTGTTAATGAACCCTCTCTAACCAGGAGTCAAGAGAGAAGATACGGACGACCTTGAACGAATCAATGACAGAACGGGGTCGCCGTTAACACATGTGCACGTGACCCACATCACCCACCCACTCCGTAAAGGGAATGATAGATGAGCGAGGTCCGTTGACACTTCGCTCCGTTCCACTGAGTTCCGTCCACACATTTTCCACATTACACCTTTCTTTAAACTCAACCCTCAGGGTGAGATATGGCGACAGGCGGCTTATGTGCGACCCGCCTGCTTCGAAACGGCCTCTCAATTGAATAAAAATATACATCTCCCTTTAACATTGGACCTAAAGTCCGAATAAATTTAGAATGTAGTTGGCATTTGGTGGTCACTTGATAACGCCAGCGGCGTAACCCAGGGAACACTGAATTAGAAGCTTCGGCTTTTACTCCTAAAATTAGGGAAGACCAGCAAACAAATGTTACGAAGAAATGTAAAAAAAAATACAAACTTGTTACGATTGTCTCAACATTCCTTCTTATGTTTGCCTAGTTAATTGTTGAGAGCATGTAGTATGTGGCAACGACGCCGCTCTCTACACCCAACGGTCAACTACATTCTAATTTTATTCGTATTTTAATATACAGCATTTTCCCATATGAACCGTATTCTTTTTAGCAACAAATCTGCACATCGTCGATCTTTCCTGCTAACCAATCTTTTCAAGATTCTTTATAGACTCGAAATCTCCCAAATAGTTTTGTTGACACTACAAGATTGATGTTTCCGGGCGCGTTAACTACTAAGGGTATTATTCCAGTAAGTGTAGTCATGTTTATCGCGGAAGATGGCAGTGAACTTCTCCCACTGGCTGGCGACATCCGGCGCTGGCTGGATCCAGCGCGTGGCGAGATCCAGCACGTGGGCTTGCGGGGTTTTCCATCACCAGGTATCGCCCTCCAACTCCGCCCCAGCCGGGATTTTAAATTGGCTGTCCGGGTGACGCCGCGTCCATGGCAAAGGTGCCGACGTTTCGGTCGCCATTCTGCGACCTTCCTCAGGGCGTAATGCTTGAGGAAGGTCGCAGAATGGCGACCGAAACGTCGGCACCTTTGCTATGGACGCGGCGTTACCTGGACACCCAATTAAATACTGACTCCAGCCACGGAAGCCTACGCTCTCACGTCAATTATTGATGCCCCGGAGCCGATTGACAGCACAAGTGCGACAGGGATTTCACTAACCCACGTGTCAATCCAAGCCGATCGGCCGCTAGTTGTTCCTTCGCCTCCGCGAATCCGTCGCCGCGAGCCGGAATCGACCCCGTGTCGCGCAAAGTGTGTCAGAGAGACTTCGCAACTCCCGGCCGCCGACAGACGACGGATCGATGGCGAATCCACGCCGCGCCGCATTCCTCCTCCCCCTTGAAAGAACACTCGTGGGAACACGCTCACGCCCAGCTCCATCTCCTTCAACGCCCCACACGCCCACGCACGCCCGCTCCACACGCCAACTACCACCAGCAGCTCCTCTATACACGGTGTCGCTGAATAAATGTTACAAACTTCTAGGCGCAACGAACGTCGGGCATGTACATTTCCTGATTTACCATGAAGGTCAAGAGTGAAGATAAACATTAACGCGCGTTAACTACTATAGGCATTAGTCCCGTAAGTGTAGTGCGTGTTTTTGCTAGGAGTTGGCGGTGGTATTCCCCCGCTGTATGACGAGATCCGACTCCGACCTACCGTTGGCTAGCGGGTTTTCCTCTACCAGATATCTCCCACCAGTGGGGCATCGCCCTAACCGGGACAAGTTCTAAGCTCCTGACCGGTCTCCCGGCATAGGTTGTAGTGTAGTGCATGTTAGTGTGCATGTAAGTAAGCTCGCTGGATGGTGAGATACGGCGCCAATCTAACATCGGCTAGAGGGGTTTTTCCTCAACCAGGTATCGCCCACCAGCGGGGCATCGCACCAGCAGGGACAAGCTCTATGCTCCCGACCGGTCTCCCGGCATGTGTAGTAGTGTAGTGCGTGTAAGGGTAAATAAGGGGTGAGGAGAGAACAAGAAAGAGGAAGGAAAGATCGCGCGCGGAGCGTGGCCCGATTGCTTAGGAACTCTCGTGCATTTGCCTGTCGTAGTAGTAGATAAACCGCTGACAAGCTTGTGTCGAAAATCCTCACTCCGCAGGAACTCGAATCCAAGACCTCCCGGTCGGAGGGACTGCAGGGACGTCAGTTGATGCCCTGAGCCATCTCTCCCGGTTATATAGAAGGAGAGAAGAAGAGAAGAAACAAATAACTTCTACGCCATGAAATGAGAGCAGTTGCTGAGTAATAACACTACAAGGTGGAAAGGATTCGGCAAGCGGCATATTCCAACGAGTTTTCTTTTCTTAATCTGAAGCACAACTGTTGTTAATTCCATCTTCAGAAGTAGCAAATTTATGGAGTTTCGTTTCAATGATCTAATATATAAAAATCCACCATTAAGCTTGCATTTGCTGCATATTTTGCCACCTCGATTGTGCAATATCGGCCGGAATTATTACTTGAACGTTATTTCGGACAAGTAAATTAAATTTCTCCAAGATAGTATCATAGTGAATGCTTTCCCAAATTTGAGGAAGAACGTTGTAACACGAGGATTCTTGACAACAACATCCAAGAAATAATTAAAGACGTTGTCATGAAAAATGCCAACGATAACACACCACAACACCTATAACCACATCCAAACCTAGATATAGAACAAACCCATTCTTGCGACAACGGCTTTCATCTATTAAGATGTTTGTGGAGCGAAGCATAAAACGTGAGTAACAATCACGTTAGCCAGTAGCGTGTGAAGTGAAATACATTGCAATAAAGAAGCAAACCGCCCTCTAGTTTCTAACAAATGGTTCGCAAACCGCCATCTCTCCTCGGCGTATTATATAAGGAAAGAATTATTTCTCTCGATTCCTTTCCAAAATACTTGTTTATGATGTTTTGTTGCGGCTACGCTTAAACAGTGGTCCTTATTAAATTTGCAACGCGCTGCCAGCCAGACTAGAGGAAAGGACTACGTATAACGGTCATATCGTTTTTTACTGTAACGTATGAACCTTTCGCCTTGGTTACGTTTTAACGTGAGCCACCGTTTGACACCAAGTGCAAGTTTTAAAGTAAAAACTAGATGTGTTGAATCTGCGCTATAGTATTTACTCTAGTTATACTGTGTACAGCCCATTTGCAAGTGCGGTTGGTGTCGTGAAGTTTAGGTATCAATATCGTAAGTACGCATACACAGCGATATTCGCAACTCTGCCCCTGGCAGGTATTAGCTGTTGACAGTTTCATCCAATTGGGAGCTTGAACATCACTTAGACGTTAGAGCTCCCCATTGGATGAAACCGTCAGCAGCTGATACCTGCCAGAGGCAGAGTTGAATAAATAGCAGTATAATAAAGAGCGATACGCATGGAACATAATAACTCCACATAGTTCCCTTCCAAGATGGTGAAAGTGTCTCAGCGAGCAATGACATAATGAAAACCGTGAGACAAGAACCTCTGGGATCGGGAGTGGAAGTACTCTTTCCCGGCGATTCGAACCTCGACAAGACAGTCTGCGAGTAGCTGGCAAGCAAGAGCATCAATTCATTTTAATGCTGCCTTCTTTGTCATGGCGAGGCTCAGGTCATTAGGCCTGGTCTTCTGTCTGTCGACGGAAAAGCAACCAGCTAATGGACTTTCAATTTAATACGCTGTGTCGTCCATTGGCAGCCAGCCAATGGAGGACTCAGATTATTAAAATTTATCTCAGAGATTTTTTCCAGGCTTCAGGCTCTTTAACACGTCATTTAAATCTACAACGTAAGACAGCCGTCTTTACTTCCCCTCCGAAGGGTTATTTGGCCTTTAAAAATCCACAGCTTCGATCGGTTCTGAACCCGCGAACTTGAGTCCAATACACTACCCGCCGGGCCCCACCGAAGCCGCGCCAGTCTTCGTGAGAGAACCAAGGCATTGTAGTCCCAAGGTGAGGGTTCAGCATTATATCAAGCATTATTTCACTAATGCGACCGCTAGTTACTCCCGTAACTAGTAGAGGACGGGAGACGTCGGCGTACGAATATAATGCAAGCGAATATAATTGGAGCAATGTCTACTTTGCCGTATACGCACCGCGAAGAAAAACTTTCCCATCAAACAATGAAGGTAAGTACAAGATTCGAAAACTGCAGAAAATAAACATTGCAAGCCTACAATATTAATAAGAGAGCATTTCCTACAGGTAATCTGTTCTAAAAAAAATAGGTTTTTAAATCAGGTTAGGAACGTCTATTGAAAAGATTTGAGTTGATTTCGCCAGAAAATTTTAGAATATTTTTAATGACTTCAAATTCATGGGCTCTTAATAGGCCCTAATCGCTTTATTTCTCAACGTACTACGAGTATAGACATTTGAGGAAAGCGAATACATTTTGACTAGCAGCTAAAACAGATGAGCAAATGAGACGTGGAGAACAGAAGACCCGAAAACCAAAACTCTAAAATACTAATCACGGCATACCTTTTTGTATTGTTTATCACTTAAATGAGGAGCTACATTGAATGCAGTTAATTTCGATAACCTGATTTCACTGGCTGCGTTTTGCCATCGATTCATTTGGCTTTCATTTACGTCTCACACGTCATATCTCAAAGCCTTTGAGCGAGAGCATACTCTATCGTATGTATCTTCATTCACTGAATATTTGACGTAATGGAATTTGAAAAAGTTTATGCTATTTCTGAAAGAGCTGTGATCTGTCTTGTAAGAAATTACAACTTCATATGTTTCATTCGGTTGTGAGCAATTTGTTCAGATGTCTTTTCGTCGTATTTCAATTTCTTTTTCTTTACTCGGCAGAGCGGCGTGCCGGCCACGAGGGGGTGACCCGAAACGGGCAGGGGAGGTGCGCGCCGCGGGGTTGGCAGCCCTGCGCGCCGCCGCGCACGCGCCCCGCGGAGGGGGAGCTCCAGGCCGGGAGGGGAGGGGGAAGGTGGTGTGGAGGGGGAGGGGAGGAAAGGGGGTCTACTTGCGAGGGGCGCTCGCCGCCGCCGCCGGCGTCTGATTCACGCACGCAACAGGGTGTGTCCGCAGTCACCTCCGCTTCCCCCCTCTCTCACACACACACACACACACCCTGCCTCGGCAACGGGCTGAGCAGTTTTAGGCGAATCGCTGCCTCGGAGTGATAAGTTAATTACTTTGTTTCCGGGCACGTTAACTAATACGGTTGAATACCGAAAGTACTTATCATGTCGCGAGAAGTAGATGTGTTTTCCGTATACTGGGAGGTGCGATCGGGCCACGTTGGTTTATGGGGTTTTCCACAACAGGTATCTCCCACCTGCGGAACATCGACCGGGAACAAGCTCTAAGCTCTCATAAGCTTGTGTGTGTGTGTGTGTGTGTGTATGTGTGTAAAGGGAGAGGATAGCATAGGATGATGTAGAGGCAAGTATCGTACTTTTGCATTGTAGGAAAGGCGTGTGGTACGTGGCCTGTTTGTTAGGGCTCCTGCATTCGTTAAGTGTTGTTCGTAAAAAAATACTGTAAACTACCTATCATAGCAGCCGGTCGCCAGAATTCTCCTTCAGACTGCGGTTGAGCGTCAGAAGAACAAGATTCTCTCTGACTTCACACAAATTTTAAATAACTTTTTGAAAGTTGGGAGGTGTCTAAACAAAATACATAAAAATACAAATGTAGTACCTTGGTTCCTCTAACATGCGACAATCCAAACGACAATCGCTTCGAAAAAAAACAGTGTGGTGAACGTGAAATGTTATTAAAAGGTGAGCTTACTCTCAATTCAACGTATACTGTAGTATCACACAGCAATTGAATTGGTTATCAGACGATTTTTTAATTGAACAGACATCATTCTACTATACACTACAAATATACGAGGGGTTGAGAACAAATTTTAAATAACTTTTGAAAGTTGGGAGGTGTACGAAACAAAAATACATAAAAATACAAATTACGATACTTGGTTCTAACATGCGACAATCCAAACGACAAGCTCGAAAAAAAAACAGTGTGCGTGAACGGTGAAATTTATTAAAAGGTGAAGCTACTCTCAATTCAACGTATACGTATATCACACGCTTGTAATTTCATGCAGACGATTTTTTTAAATTGAAACATTCATTTACTATAACACTACAAAATACGAGGCGGTTGAGAACAAATTTTAAATAACTTTTTGAAAGTGGGAGGTGCTAAACAAAATACATAAAAATTACAAATGTACGATACTTGGTTCTAACATGCGACAATCCAAACGAAATCGCCTCGAAAAAAAAAACAGTTGTGGAACGTAAATGTTATTAAAGGTGAAGCTTACTCTCAATCAACGTATACGTAGTATTCACAACGCTTGTTAATTGTTCATCAGACGACTTTTTTAATTGAACACATTCAGTTCTACTATACACTACAAATACGCAGGGTTGAGAACAAATTTTAAAATAATTTTTGGAAAAAGTTGGGAGGTGACTAAACAAAATACACATAAAATACAAATGTACGGATACTATCGGTTTCTAACATGCGACAATCCAAACGACAATCGGCTCGAAAAAAACAGTGTTGGCTGAACGTGAAATGTTATTAAAAGGTGAAAGCTTACTCTCAATTCAACGAGTACTGTATATGCATCACGCTTTTAATTGTTATCAGACGATTTTTTTTTAATTGAACACATTTATTTTACTATAACACTACAAAATACGAGGGGGAAGAATGCGAAGTGGTGTGAATCTCGTTTGACTAGTCTATCAGCATACAGATTTTTCCTTTAACAAATTCTTGTTGTCAGAAAAAATTACAGATTTGCTGTGCATAGAGAGTTGCAGTAACTAACATTAATCTGACTTCGAGGAACTCCATTCCATACACTACTCAAGTCTCTTTGTTGCATTATTTTCAGTTATTTAGCCAGACATGGGTCTGTAACGTTGAATTTCATTAACTGTTTGTCGTAAATACTTTTTAGTCACGTTTACCATTAATCACCTTTCAAAAATTCAATTAAACGTAAACATTATAATACGCTAAAGTTTTTATCTTCTCGGAAAATGTAATAAAATGACTTAAGTGATGTTAGAATGGAGGTCTTCTAAATTCCCTTACTGGGTACCGATGTAAGTTTGAACAATGCATAGGGAAAATGTTTCCCGTTCGCATTCGCCAACTATCGTGTGCAGCCCGCATAGCTCTTATCAAGAATAGTTTTATGCATGTTTGCCTTTTCAAAAGAATTGGACAGTCCAGCTGCGAATCGAACCCGGATTCCGCCGGATATATGCCATCTTTCTTGGGCTGCCCCGCCGACCGCGACTCCGACAAGCGGGGGATTCTTTCAATCGTTGTGGGATCAGTAGGGAGAACATCGCAACAAAACATCTGATGTAGTCTAAACACTGATGTTGAACATTAAACATCGATTTAATTAAATAAAACTTAGCGTGCAAAAAAACAACGAGTTTTTTTTAAACATCAATGTTCATAAAACTGCCAAAATTTAAAAGTTAACTCGAAGTTCCACGGGGACAGGGGGATTTGGCGTTTATTAATTTTTTAATTGCAATTTTAACGACCGAAACAAGTCAAAAAAGGACCAGGACATTTAACAAAACCTTTATTAAGTTTGGTTATTCAAAAAATTTAAGGACATCAGTTTCATTGACATCTCGTTTTTTATTTTTTTCGCTTCTGGTTGCGATTGAACTGAAGAGCATTCAGTTTATGGATATCAGAAAATCATATAAATTTTATACATACATTGGCTAATCCTACTCGTGAAATTAAAAACCAACAGTGTTATAGCAATGTATTAAAAATGCCCCAATAACACAGCGATGTATCCTAAAAAAATATCGCTTTTCCATGCTTTCAGTTATTTTCAATATCGGACATTTTTGAACTGTGTTGGACGTAATTTCAATTCGTGTGAATAGCCTGTTAAATACGCACTCGTGCTTTTGGAATTCTCAGAGTAAAGCCTCTCGCTTCGCGTTGGTCAGGGATTTACGACAATTTCCATCGTACTCAGCTTTTGGTGTCAGCTACGATAATTTCTTTTTTCATTCATTTTTTTTTTAAATCATCTCGTAAAAACATCAACACATAAACATCCGATGTTATAAACACTCGGCTTCAAAAAATCGATGCTAATCCATTGCATGATTTTATTTTATAAAACATAGATGTTCTGAACCATCCAATATCGATGTGGAATCATTTCTATAACTCAGAACACAATGGACTATTTTCAAATATTGCTAAATCGCGATTTTTAAACATTTTGTTTTCATTAATTTAGTTAAACTTTTTACTCATCTTTCAACTATTTTATAGTTAAAATTACGGGAAGGAGTCTGGAATCAAGAAAACGTGAGCAGATAATCCCCCCCCCCTCCGTCACATAGTTTTCATTTTTTTTGTTGACTGAATAAATCTAAATCAAAGAATTTCAGTAGGAACCAGGCTGTCGGGCAGCGTGGGTCGACGGCCACGCAGCCTCGGCCACCGGTCACGAAGCCCGCCTTGCCGCGGCGGAAGTCGGAAGCGGTAAAGCAGCCCACGAGACGGCCGCGCGAACATCGCCACTCGCTCGCGCCGCCCGCCCCGCGCCTCCCCGCGCCCGAGCCCCTCCCCGCGCTTGTCGACATACTTTAATTGTGCGACAAAAAAGCATGTTTGCGCTGCCTGCGCTTTTCTGGCTCGAAGCAATAATAGGGAATCATATTTATGCAAAACTCTTTGTAAAACTGTTGTTTTCTGTTCGTTTTGTTATTTTTAGTTTTTTTTACACCGCGACAATGGAAAATGTGAATTTACCTCTGCAAACCATCCCGGTTCATTGATTGAAATATTTTAACGCGCAGGGCGAATGTCATTTAAGCGTTATTATGGTATGTTGGAGTCCATGTTAGCTATCAGTGTTCTAGGAGTGGCTGTTGATTTTATCACCGTGATGATAAGAAAAGGCCACCGCCTCACGTTCCTGGGAGAGTTTTTCACCCAACGAGTATCTCCCCTCAGCAGCACGACCCCGAAGGCAGCAAGTTGGACTTTCCATGTGTTGTAGTGTAGTAGCAAGAAGTTAAACGTAGCCTATAGGACCAAGTTAGAGGGAAGGAGATCTGCCGCGGGTCCCGGGTCCCTGTTTTTAGGCGTACTGCTCTGGCATTCAGTAGATTCATTATAGGCAACCACAGAAAATTACCGATCAGAGCCAACCGGCCGCTAGCGATGGCATTCACCTAGCAAGCACTACGCAGAGTCGAATTTCCTGCCGTCGTCCGGTCTGGAACACGAGCCCTCCCGGTCAAGGCACTGCAGTGATCACTCAGTTAGCTCCCTGAACCATCAGCCGGTGAGCCATCCCGTATCGCAGAGAGCAAGCGCGTAAACCAAATTCCCGACATAACGTGATTTGTCGCTGATGCATCCCATCCACATCCCCGCGCGGCGCGCGAATCTCGTCGTGCGGCCTCTGAGGGGTTGTTTCGAGGGAGAGCGTGTGTGTGAGGACGTGTGGCAGGCGGAGGGCAGCGGCCGGAGGGGGGCGGGTGGGGAGGGGCGGGGTGGCGGGGCGCGAACCTCGGTCACCGCGGCGCCGTCGATAGCAGCAGCAGCAGCAGCTGCCGCGCGCCTCCGTCCCCCGACGGGGCGGCCTGCGTCGAGCCACGCCCCCCTCGCACTCGCGCCCGACCTCTCTCTCGCTCCCTCTCACTGCTCACGCTCGCTCACTCACGCTCCCCGCTAACCTTTCTCTCGACCCCTATACTACACACCTGAAGTCTCTCCCTCTCACCACATATCCATCTCCCTTACCATTGTCTCTCTCTCTCTCCCCCCCTCACCACCTATCCTACCTACCCTAACCACGGTCGTCTCTCTCTCCCTCTCTCTCACCACCTATCCTTTCTCTAACCACTTGTCGTCTCTCTCCCTCCCACTATCTATCTCTCTGCTCTCACCACCTTCCCTCTCTCTCCCCCTCGCAGCACCGGTCCTCTCTCCTCAACGTCTATCCTTCTCTATCCACTTGTCAGTGGTCTCCCTGGCAGTACCTACCTTATTTCTCCCTCTCGCCTCTCCTAACCTCTCACTCACTATCAACACAATCTCTCCCCGCGCAGCACCTATCAACGCTCTCCCTCTACGTTCAAGTCGTCTCCCTCCCTCTCACTACCACGCTTCTCTCTCCCACTCACAGCACCTATCCTCTCTCTCCCACTCAAAGCACCTATTCTCTCTCTCACCATCTATCATCTCTCTCACGCTCTCCACTCTCTATCGTCTCTTTCTCTCAACCAGTTCTCCCTCTATTTTCCTCTTCTTTCAGTCCTTTCCCCATCCTCATATCACCTTCTTTTGGATTTCATCCTCCCATCTTTTATCTCTTTCTTTCTTTTTATCTCGTTCTCGTTTCTTTATTCCCTTCTCCCCTTTCCATGTCTCTCCCACTCCGTCCGCGTCCATTATATCCCTCCTTTTATCTTCCTCACTCCCTCCTTGTCTCTCCCGCACTCTTCATTGTTTCCATTTCTTTTGTTGCTCTCCACTTTCTGCATTCCTCTCGTGTCGCTTGTTCGTCTTCTCTTCGCCTTGATCCATATTCTTCTCGTCACTTTCCACGATTCTTCCTCGTCATTGCTCAATTTTTTTGCTACACTTTACTCTCTTACCTAACCCTTCTTTCCCAACATTACTTAAAAACTCATCATTTCTTACTTTATTTCGATTTCCTGTAGTGTCTTAATGTCCTACTATTCTTAACGGATCGGTTCTATACCTTCTTCTCCTTCCTCTATACCCTTCGTTGGCGATGCAGTGCGTCATCCACTTCGTAACACATCGTCTTCATAACCCTGCAAAACCTTTCCTCGCTCTCCTACTTCTCGCTGCTATACTCTGATCTTTTTCACCACCTTATATTATAATGAATATTCTCTTATACTAGTTTCTTCTTTTCTTTCGCTTACTTCAGTTCTTCCTCTGTCTATGCCTTTCTACGTCAAACTCTTTTTTGTTCGCCTTGCACTCTCTCCGTCATCAGTTAATTTCATCTTGTGCCTGCACTTTCTTCCTTACCCTTTTTATATTCTCCCTCGCATTTCCTTCGTGTTCGTTTTGTTGCTCTCTTTTCAGCTATCACTCTATGCGTTTCGTTTCTGTCAACCTTAATTCTCTCCTTTCCCTTAGACTCGCTTCCGCTCTCCATTACCGCTTGCAGCTACCTCGCCTTCGGGTGTCGTTTCTTGGAACTTAAATTTAACTACTTCTGTTTTCCTTACTATTGGAATTTACCCTCCCTCTGTCATCAGCCTCCTGCCCTACCACTTGTCTGTCCCGATCTCTATTAGGCCTCTTTCTTAGTCCCTTCATAATACCTCTAATCCCCCCCTCTCTCTCTCTCTCTCCGTTTCCGTGTCTCAGAGTTCCTCTCTATCTCCCGCTCATTATCCCCCTCTCTCTTCGTTTCCGCGACTCAGTTGCCCTATCTTTCCCTCCCTCTCATTTTTCAAATCTCAATTTCTCTTCTTCTTTCATCCTTCCTTCTCCTCCTTATCTCTCCCTGTTCTCTCTTTTTGCTACCGTGTCTCACAGTCAGATTTCCCCTCTTTCCTTCCCTCTTCCCCTCTCACTGTTTTTGTGACCGTGACTGTTTTTCTATCTGTCCCTCCCACTCCCTGTTCTCTCCCTCCGTATTCGTGTCTCAGTTTTATTTCTCCTTCCCTATTCTCTCTCTCACTCCCTTTTCTCTCTCTCCGTTTTCTCACTTCCTCTCCCTGTTCTCTCCCATTTCCTCTCCGTTCTCTCCCTCTTCCCATCTGTTCACTCTCCTTCACTTTCTCTTCCTGTTCTCTCCCTCATTTCCTCTCCCTGTTCTCTCCCTCACTTCCTCTTCCGGTTCTCTATCTCACTTCCTCTCCATGTATCTCGCTCACTGTTTTCCCCTGCTCTCTCTCCCCCACTCTTTCCCTTCCTTTCCCAGATCTCTCTCTCCGTATTCATGATTTAGTTCCGTCTCTCTCTCTCTTTCTTTCTTTCCCTCCCTGTTCTCCCTCTCACCTCTCCATTCTCTCACTTCCTCTCCCTGTTCTCTCTCCTCCTCCTCCCTGTTCTCTATCGCCGTTTTCGTGTCTCACGTTTCCTTTCCCTCCTCTCCTTCTCACTTCGTTTCCGTTCTCCCTCCCTCCCCATGTACTCCGTCTGTTTCCGTGACTCAGTTTCCCTTCTCTCCCTCTCTCGCTCTCTCTCTAGCTCTCCCTCTCTCCGCCTCAATGGCACGAGCCAGGGCCGACACGCGAGGGCCCCGCCGCCCACGGAAGCGCTCCTGGGGGCGAACGGCCTACCCCGCGCTCGTGCTCCCGGGAAACTTGCCCCGACTCCTCGGAAAAAAAAACAGCCGAGGGCGCGGCGTTTCGCGAACGGATAAAAATAGGAATTTTAATTGGATTACGCTGAACTATAACTCACGGGTCACGACTACGACAATAAAATCCCTCATCGCGAACTTCGTCCGCGAGTGGCGGTGAAGGCGTTGGGGAAAAGTTCTCGTGGAGGAAATGTCGTGATGGCGATAAATCTTCGTAGCAGATAAATCACCATGATCATGCGTCTATTTCACGTTATATCCTTTAAAAGCCAAATACGTTTTAATTGAAAGAGCAAAACTCAATATATAATGTATTCTGCATAATTCGAAGCCACCGTCAACGTTCCAAATATAGTTTAATGAAATGGAGAGAGTTGGCAAGAACATCACCTTAAAATTTCTACAATTTTGCAAGGATTTATAATTTTGTAGGTGATTTTTATGCTACGATTTTCTTCAATAAATCCATCAAGAAAGAAAGAACGATAGAAAAAACAAAGAAAAGAAAGCAAAAAATCCAATAAAGACAGTTTTACCATAAATTCCCGACTGCAATTATCGGACTATCGACTGCAATTATCGCGGGATCTAGTTCCAAGCGGAAGACTTTCTAGAATTGGCTTCACGAAGCATTAGCAATATTCGTTCTTCATCCCTTTAACTTACGCACTGATAGAAAATCCACGTGATGCAGTTCACAAATCCGATAAGTTAAGGAGTACTCGTATATCTACAACAGATTTCAGCACAATACAAACTCGGATGTCCCGAAGTATTAATATAAGCAATGTATTTCTGTTTGGGGGTCTTTCTACTCCTCATGATGCAAATCCACGATTAGAGGTCATCTAGCTTGAATTGAATTGAACTGAATTTGCCTTATTTTACATGGCGAGACTCGAGCGATCAGGCCCGCTCTTCCGTCTGACCACGCAAATTTCGCTACGCCCCTTTCACCGTAGAAAGCAGGTATTTCTTGGGCGAGAAACAGGCGATTTTGAATTTTAGCTCAGAGGCGATCAGATTTTAAAATTTTAAATTAGGCTTGAGGATCTTTTACATGCAAATAAATCTACCAACATGGGACAGCCGGCTTTACTTCCCCTCCGAAGGAAGGCGTACGAAGGATTTTTTCGCCCTTAAAAAGCCACGGCTTCGATCGGGTTTGAACCCGCGAACTTGGGTATACCAGTGCGATATGCTAATCGTCGCCGGGCTTCGGTTGTGTTCCTAAGGAGAAGTACAAAGAATTTCAACTTCTCCACCTGATACTACAGTACACGAATAAAAAGTGTTGGAGTTATCTGAACAATACACTCTCGAATTTTCGGCGATAAAATCCGTGTTTAAGATGCGTTTCAGCTGTAACTTTGCACACACGTTAGGAGTAAAATATATTAAAGGTGCAGAGATGGATAAAATAATTGCAGGTGATACGCGTAATTTTGTACTGAAAAATTAAGGTTGCTTGGAAAAATGAACCCAGGTATAAGCTAAATGTAGCTGTCATATTACAATATTTTGGGAGGAAACTGAATACTTCAGGAATGTTCTAGCTGTGCCGAAGATCATTAAGATGTTTTAATATAAGGAGATACTTTGCATAGCCCTTGCGACGTTTTTTAAATTTTCTGGAAAATGATCCAATTTTCTTTTTGACTTTCTGTCTTTCTTTTTCTTTCTTTCATTCTTTCTTGTCTCAATAGAACAAAGTACATTCGTGAGAATGGTATTGTTCCAATATTCACTCAAACTTCCGACATCTTCAAAAATAAAAAATAAAAATATATTCAAAACATTTAGGTCTTTCGTCTAGAAAAAAAATTGGCTTTGTAATGAACCAAACCCCCTGATCTTTGCTTTAAATGAAAGATACTGGGCTCTAAATGGGTTATCACTTGCTTTCATTAACCGATTATATTCGCTTAATGTAACGGCTAATTTTTTTCGAAAACCGCTCCAATTTTTTTCTACACTTTTTCATGTCAATTAGTGCCAAGTACACTTATAAAACAGGCGCAGGTTCCATTTTCGTTGAAACTCTGTGACTTTCCGCAAATTGCAAAAATGTTGGGCCTAAAGCGAGAGCGTTTCTGTCAGTGGTCCGAGAACGCGACCTTTCAGAGAAAGAGAGAGAGACAGAGAGGGAGAGAGAGAGAGAGAGAGAGAAAGAGACAGAGAGAAAGAGGCAGAGAAAGACAAAGAGAAAGAGAGCGACAAAGAGAAAGAGACCGAGAGAAAGAGAGGCAGAGACAGAGAAAGATACAGAGAGACAGAAAAAAAGAGTCAGACAGAGAGACAGAGAGAGTCAGAGAGAAAGATAGAGCGACAGAGAGAACGAGAGCGACAGAGAGAAAGAGACCAAGAGAAAGAGAGGCAGAGAGAGACAGAGAAAGAGACGGAGACAGAAAAAAGAGAGAGTCAGACAGAGAGAGACAGAGAGAGTCAGAGAGAAAGATAGAGAGTCAGAGAGAAAGAGAAAGAAAGAAAGAAAGAAAGAAGGAAAGAAAGAGAGTCACAGAGAGAAAGAGAGAGAGACTGAAAGATAGAGAGTCAGAGAGAAAGAGAAAGAAAGAAAGAAAGAAAGAGAGTCACAGAGAGACTGATAGAAAGAGAGAGGTAGAGGCTGGCTGAGGTTGCTGTTCCGAATTCCGCCCGCCGTCGAGTGACCCCCCCCCCCAGCGGCTGGAGAGGGCAGAATCGCGGGCCGCCGGTCATTTAAGCCGGCAATTCCTTCGTTACAAGCGGGAACCTCTTGCGCCCGACCCCCCCCCCTCCGCTCTGCGCTTTCCCGATGGCGGCAGACAACAGAGGGCTTTCGCATTACTGACCGCTTAACCCGCCTCAACACTTGTTAGGGTTATTGTAGGTGAAAACTCGAAAAATAGGACACTGCAAAAAAATCACTTCTGAAATATAGCATGTAATGAATATTTATAACGACGATTGCAAACAAAATATTATAAATTTCAATTTGGGAATTGTTGTTAATTGTAATTATCTTCCTTTCAGGGGATGGAATTTTACAGTACAAAACGTAAGTTGAGGATTTGCCTATGGTTATTTCATTTGATGTTTTATCTAGAAAATGATTCCCGATGAATGAAAACTACTATTTAATTTTAATAATCTTTAGATTTATCAGTTTGTTACCTCATATTAGAAGCAAACATTCAAAACGTGACACGACCATTTCTGTCTTTTCCAACAAAAATGAAAAATACAGCACAAAGTTTATACTTTTCAACACTGTCTTTAACTCAACGTATAGAACATTACTTAATGCATTTTAAGACATCTCACTTATTTTCTGGAAATAAAATTCTTGGTAAAAACAAGAACTCAATTTTTGCCAAATGGACATGCTCCTTTTGAATGTTTGTTCCTTGTATGTGGTTTTCGTACTTTGAAAATTGGCGCCAATCCTCTGGTACACGAGTTCTCCTTCGGACTAATCGACTCTAAGCTCGTACGTTGTCTTTTTTTTTAAATTTCCGCGCGTCAAGATATGCTATTAATTCCTCCCAAATCGCACGGATTAACACGAAAAATTCTGGATCATCGGAGCTTACATTCAAAACAAATGCATTTTAAATGTTTTAACACTTGGCCGACACATGGCAGCACGGAGATATGGACGAGACGTTTTGGTCTCTCTACGAATTCTCAGGACGTTGTACAAATCCAGAAACATGTAGGGTCTCTTTCCGGAGGCTTTGTTGAATGGTGGGAAATACAAAACAAACGGTGCAAGAGATTTGCTGTAGATGTGTTTCTCTCTATAGGAACCAGTGATGCCACCCCCCCTCGGCGCTTGCAAATTCGTGGGAGTTATTACTTCAACGTTCGCCCGAATAAAGTGATGTATGCTCTGTGACATTTTGAGACTCCGCGTGGTCTTGTATTGGCAATCTTTGACCGTCACTGACTCTCACAAAAATTTCAAAATCGAAGAGTACATTAAAAGAAGGAGATATCTAGGCTTATTTTAAACGTTTTTAGAGCGAATGCTATTCTTTTAATGCTTTTACAAGTCAACATTTCAGCCACAAGGTTAAGTTTCGTGCGTGTGGTAATCGTTCACCCCGTGTATACAATATACAATTAATGAGATACTTCTTGCATTAACATTATGAAAAGGCATAGTTAAGCTAAATTCAGCCATTGTCTGCAGTATACATTTTCCTATTTATTATTATTATTATTATTATTATTATTATTATTATTATTATTATTATTATTATTATTATTCAGGTTGTTGTTATTATTATTTACTCTTTAAATTAAATAAATCCCTACCCCTCTGTTTCAGAATATTAAACCGGATACTGTGTTTGACTCTAGCATTAAACACAACGTTAACTTTGGCGATTAAACACACGTCAGAACTTTTATTTTAATCGGATGGCTAAATACGCTTCTTAATGGCCAATAATTGATAGTACTAAAGTGTACATTCATAGCCTGCGGGTGATAAAATGTATTAACTACTCTCCTGGGGGGCGCTCTTTCCGGCGAAGCAGGAAATATTAACACGGCAAATAACAAGCCGTTTTCCCTTCTTTGTATTTTTACTAAGATAAATAAAGTAAAATAAAATACAATTTTACACCCAGCAAACGATATTTATCTACACGAAAAAAATTAATTTGTTCTTCCCTCGCTCGTGAGGTAATACCCTCTTCTTGTAGATAAATACACTTCTATCGATCTATTTGTCGAGTATGGTAATAAATTATATAAAGACTTTCGCTGATAGATCCAGTGATCGTTATTACTTTTTTTTTTTGAAGCAATGGATGTCCTCGTGGATCGCGTAGAACAGCCGTGTCAATGAGCCAGCAAGAGCCTCTTGCCCGCCTGGGATGCCCGGCGCTCCTAAGGGCACGGGCAACTTCCCCTAACTCCTCTCTCATTTCCCCTCCAAATACAGAAAGGAGTGTACACGCGCAAACTGTGGTGGGAAATCTAAGTAAAAAGCGCGCTCCAAATATCACGAAAGATGATGACTTCAGACGTAAATGTTTGTCTGATTTTTTTTAACTACCGAGGTTTGTATTACATGTATTTACTTAATTACTTATTACTTTATTTTATGTGTATTACCTATTTTTAAATTCTGGCTTGTACAGTAATCATCAACGGTTTTTTCATGGGACACGAATGTTTTGAATGACAAATTCTTACCCTAATTTTGTCTTGAGTTATATTTTATTAAATAATTCCGTTATTTATTGAATGTGGAATAAATTAACAAGACTCTATGTAGTCTATACCCTCTAGTAAAATCACCTCTTTAAATATATTACATAATTCTTATGGGCGGATAGCTTTTTAAACTATTCTTGTTCGTAACCAGAACGTAGGATGTGAGAGCAATTACTGCACTCTTAGCTAAACGCGATTGCGAACTATATTTTCGATTTAAAATGTTTAATTTTACTTTCAACTGACAAGTTCTGTTGTATATTACTGACATATTTCAATTTTAATGGGACATTTCAATTCTTTAGTACAGGAAATGGAAATTAGTATTGCTAAATTTTACGACAATAACTGTCCGTTGACTTCTCCAAAAGACTGTAACGGGTAGGTATCCTGTGTCGTTCGATCACCCCAGAGAAATTTGTAGAGCCCGTCCTTTTGAAATTCGCAGCGTTGGCCTACACGCGACCTTTAGAAAGAGTGTTAACTTGTCTGTCACCTCGTTATGTACGATGTTGAATATAAAATTCATATTAGTATAATCCGTACTGGTTAATTCGATATATGGATGTAGTCTACATCACATATCGGTAATGGAATATCGGTTTGATATAATCACATATCGGTTTGATATAATGGTTGATGGTTCATTAAGTTGGTTAATACCCCTGAAAATGTTAACGTGTTATTTGATGAATCGTAAGCAATGTTTCAATACCGTTATGTACGTATCAAGCTTTATGTCTCGGGCGAGGTAAAGCCTTCAGGCATTTTTGTCACCGCTCGATTATAAGAACCAGATAACGCCGATAGTACACACAAGATTTTATATTTTTACCTAATTTCGTAATACAGTTTTTTCTTTACTAGTTAACTGTTTTAACTTCGCTCGATTTGAAATATTTTGAATTTGATATATATTTTCATATTTCCATTTCATTATTCCCTCCATAAGGTAGCATGTATCACCATTCTACTGTTTTCGTATTTCCCATGGTGGAAAGATATGGCTATCCCGACGCACCGATTTTTGCTCGTACTGCTCAACATCACAGCGAGACGAGACGCTGATGTTGCATGGAAAGCGAGAAGTGTTGAGCATACAGTTACGAAAGTGGTATTAAGTGATAATTTTCAACATTGGCCAGCCAAAAATAGCACGATGAAGGTGTACAAGATGCAATATTTATTTCTTTGAAATGCTACATACATATGCTTAAATGAGTCGTAACAACGTGATGATCGATTTGGTAACTGGCGGAATTTACAGTTCACCCTAACATTGTGACGCAAACTGGTGCCTGAAGCTCATTGGCTGAAATCTGATACGATGTGCAATAACTCACCATCTCTCTCCGTATTGGTTGTTCGAGTTCCATATCGCAGGCAATAACAAGCAACTAGTGACCCAAGAGAGAACTCTCGCAAGTTAAACCCCTACATTAATTTTTCCTTAGGGTATCGTGAAACCGCAACATGAGAACATGTTCGTTTCCATCGTAGTTCCCTCCACAATTAGTTACACAGCACTTGCTGATCACGGCAAAACGTTAAGAGAACGGTTGCACTGCAACCAATAAGATACAATCTTCATCTGTATCAAGTTACTATTAGTAGTGTTCCTAGTTGTTGCAGCGATAACGAATCTTGGATTAATAATTATGATCATAAACCTCGTCAGTCTGCGCAAACCACAATGTACACAGAAAGCATAAATAGTACAAGATAGAGGAATCTAAGCCTTCTAAGCGTGACGTCACAAAGATGAGCACCAGCACCAAGGGCGCATGGAGAAATATATCCGTATTCCTCCATGCATAGGTGGTATTGGTAGTATCGATAAGCACCGAACCGACAGAAGTTTAATAGAATGTCTAACAATACCTCATATTGTAGACTGCGGTGTGAGAAGCGTTTCTTTGAAGTCTTCGGCGCCGAAATTTTAATTTTTACAGCCCTAAAACTCTTCCTATAAGAGTTACTTAACAATATATCTGACAGAGTGTTGCGGGTTGCATTAAAAAATAATGTGTGCGTTTTTTAAACGAATCCTTCATATATTTAATGTCGAAGTGCAATTCGTCACGTCTTTTTCCATTCTCTTTCTTTAGAGACCTCATTTTTACATATCGGTGAGTGCGAGAGCCACAAAAAGTATGTGTACAACTGAAATAATATAGGAGACAGTAACGTATCAGAATTTTTTTGAATTAAAAACTGTAGCTGAGATAATCTTGTTTGATCCAAAAGGTCACTCCTTCTTAAAACAAAGCCGTTGCAAGTCCTCCTTCTTTGAAATTCTCTTTCTTTAGAGACCTCGTTTATAAATATCTCTTGCGTGAGAGTGCCAGAAATGGTATGTATACCACTGAAGTAATGTAGGAGACAATAACATATCAGCAAAAATTTATTATTTTTTTTAAATTTAAAACCATTAGCTGAAAAGTCTTCGTTTGATCCACAAGGTCATTCCTTCCGAAAATAGAGCAGTTACAAGTCCTTCTTCGAAATTCTCTCACTTTAGAGAGCTTGTTTATAAACATCGGTTGTGTGAGAGAACCACAAATATATATATATATATATATATATATATAATTGAAATAATATAGGAGAGGATAACATATCAGCATTTTAAAAAATTTTAAAACCATTAGATGAAACAATCTTTGTTTAGTCCACTAGTTCACTCCTCCTGAAAACAGATACAAGTCGTCCTCCCCGTGGGGGGGGAGGGGGTGTCACTCACCCTCGTGCGCAGGGCGTCGCGCGCGCGGCCCGCGGCCACGCGCAGGCGGTGCAGCTCCAGCTGCAGCTCCAGGCAGCGCCGCTGCCAGTCCACGCCGCCCGACGCCACGCCGCCCAGCCCCAGGCCCAGCCCCAACCCTAGGCCCAGGCCCAGGTCGCCGTCCTGCGAACACACCGCGCGCGGACGCTCCGATGAACACTCCAAAGGGCACGAGGCGAACAGTCCAAGGTACAAAAGGCGTACAGTCCAAAGTACAAAAGGCGTACGTCGATAGTATAAAAGGCTAAGGAGGCTGAATGCTAAGGAGGCTGAAGGCTAAGGAAGCTGAAGGTTATGGAGGCTGAAGGTTATGGAGGGTGAAGGCTAAGGAAGCTGAAGGCTATGGAGGCTGAAGGTTATGGAGGCTGAAGGCTAAGGAAGCTGAA
>BOPP01000167.1:204907-216592 GCA_017312745.1 Gryllus bimaculatus
ACCCGCCAAGCGTTCCGTCTCACTCGTCTCATCTCGTTTATTCCGTGGTACGCGAGAGTTCATCTGACGGATGTTGCTAATTCGTTTACACACCCAACGAGAATCGAAACCCTTTTGCGGAAACAAGGATTGTCATTTTACTCGGCCTATTAAGAGGTAATTTATAACACAAATTCCGACGAATTACATTTTTTTCCCGGTGGAACCGAGTTTTAATTGAGTTGTGAATAATGGCATGACGTTAAATTTGTAAGTTTAGTCCACGCAGGGAAATACTGGGCGAAATGGTCTGCAAATAAAAAAGCATCTGCCCCCAAGAGGCACGTTGTCATTTTAACAAACAGCACGGTCTCGCGAGATAAGATAATTGAATCTGCTGCCATGGTGCAAAAATTCTCCAATAAAAAATGATTTATTTTCGAATAAAAAGTAAGAGATCATCTCAATGACATTATCTCACAATTGAGTTAAATCGATATTCGAGCGTTTAAATTAAAATAAAATTGGTAAAACCGCTCGCAGTTGTCAACAATCTGCATATATTAGGAAGCCGTTAAAGAACGCAAATGATTTTTGAACTAAAGCTATAAAAAGCAAAGCAAAAATTTGCATTGCTGATATTCGAGTTTTGTAATGTAAAAGAAGGTAATTTCCGTTGGTGAAATCTGAATAGCAGGTTTAAACTAGGAAAACATTTAAAATATTTTGTGGACTTGCGAGATATTTTCGTGACTTGTTCCATTAGTACTCTGAAAATCAAACAATACGCTAAGCAATAGTTTAAGTAAGAAAACAATACGCTAAGTAATAGTTGCCCGTTGATGTAATTCTGGAAAACAATCAAATGAAGTTGAATAAAGAAAACAAGGTTATTTTGAAAGAAAATAGAGAAACAAATTAATTAGAGGTGCCAAAACAACACGAACCTTCCCCCTCATATTTTCACTCAGAATTACGCGAAAAGTATACTCAAATTTTCAAGAATTATAAATGACCTTATTTCAAAATCAATCATTAAGGGACAGTTTTCATTAAGGGAAAAAATCACATGATAGAGAATTTTTTTCTAAATTTAGCGACTGGATATATCCACATTTTCGGTTACCATGGTCCTGAAATAATAGTTTTTCTGCGCAAAATTCGTCGTTTCTTAGCGCAGGATTACATAAATTTCTGTCTACTCCGTACCGAGAAAGTAAAAACCAAGACGTAGAAGTTAACTGCAGAACACTGGACTACTCAACCATTGCTTATCGTTAATCGTCCCGTAATTCCATAGATGTTTACCGTGACCCAAGGTAATGAGACGAACTTTAGAAACGAGCTACTCCCGAACGCCTAAGTATTTTATGGACAAAGCAAATGTTTAGGGCCTAGCTTTACAGCTGAATCTGCCATCGCGTCAAAATACGAAGGAAAATAAAAACGGAACACAAAAGACGTTTTTAAAATCGTGTGTTTTATTTAAGGAAACTGTACACTTTATTTGCAATGCAAACTACACTATAAATGCAATGAAGAAAAAATACGGGAAAAATATAAGTAACTAGAGCCAAAAATAAGGATAAAATAAGGGAAGGCAGAATTTAAATAATACAAATGTCATACGTACATTACTGATAGCTTATGAAGATTATATTATTTACAAGCGATAACAATAATGTATATTTAATATTAATTCGAAAATTAACAGTTAACGGAGTGGATTACAATACGAGATAAATGCGTGGGATGTTGATTGCTTGAAGCACCTTGCCACGGGGAATGGCGACGGGAAGCTGAACTACAGTGGGAGACGCGGACCGTTGCATTTCAGTTTTCGTCCCAGAAGAATAGATTCCTGTAGGAAATGTTTTACAATTTCTCGATTTCATTACAGTCCGCAAACATATCACCGTAAAATTGTGCATACTTCCAAGACTCGAAACGGTATTGTAGGCACGGGAGTACGTGTCATTTGTAAACAGCGAGTGTACTGCAATTCTGACTGCCGGCTGGCGGGTGAAGGTTCTGACAGCAGGGCAGAATCTCAAGACCGTGTGCGATACAGAGCACTAGTAATTCGCAAACCTTATTTCATCAATTCACAATTTATCGCCTTCTTTTGTGTCCGCATAAAGTATATTTTTCTTCGGCGAAACTTAAAAATATCCTCAGAGTTTCGTTTCACAATAAATACAACTTCTGAGCTTTCTAGAAGAAACCAAATCTGAAGAAGCTGCCGATCCGGTGGCCGAGATTGTTAAGGCAGTAGTGCCATAGCGATCTCGAACCGAAGGATCGCGAGTTCGAGTTTCGCCTCGGGCATGGTTGTATTGTGTTCGTCCTTTCAACCCCTATCATCATTATATCGTGTCATCCTCACAGTTACCATACCGTTACAAGCAACATTAGCTAATGACTTAAGAATTGAAGCGACTTTGAATAAACAAAATTTAAAAAACTGAAGAAGCTGCTGCATAGTAGCGTAGTAACGGAGTGCTCCTCAGCAAAATGACATCAGACACTTTTGATCGAAAATTGAGGAGATGGTGAATTTTCTTCGATATGAAACGACTCATTTCGTGTCTTACATCAATAATTTCCCATGCGCCCAGAAATTGAAGAAAAAAAAACGACCAAAGGAAACTGGACGAAAGCCTGATCGAGACGGGGGTCATTGACTCTGAAGCTGAAGTACAATACTTATTACAGATTCTTTAGAAACGGTAACGGTCCAAACGGTATATAATACATGAAATGTCATTGTTAAAATTAATATTACTTTTCTTTTGGATGCTCGGTTACCGTACCGTTAACTGCAATAGTGGTCGCTAATGACCTAGATGTTGATGCGATTTTAAAAAACGAAAAAGAAAAGAATAAAAATGAAAAGTACTGTGACGTCATGGATACTCACAGCGACCACAGACACAGAGCTTCGTATAACAAATATATTTATTTAACAAGAACACCAAAACAAATATATACACTTATATAATCTACTTACATAACCCTAGCTCTGGGATAGACCTATCCTATCCCTGATCTGCGGGGGAGCGATCAAAACCCGGTTTGGAAGAATTGTTTTGATTGTGGATTGCCACTCCTACTTTTGGGAAGCGCGCACAATAGTCCTAGCTTCCGTGAGCCGATGTTACGCTTGGGAACATTTATATGTTCCGTTCTGGCGACCAAACGGCTGGTTTGCCTTCGATTCGCAGGAGCGATCTTATCTCGATTGATGTAATTCGGCGTGAAATCGTGGCATCTCAATTCCTACTTCTTTCACTCTCTGGAAGTACTGCACTACAGCATTCTGCTCTCCTGTCGTGATCCGCAGTCACTCCAAGGAATTCATTATATAGTCCGGCAGTGCGTTCGTCACTCGTTACTTTCCATGCTCTCGTTCTATACCTGAGCTTTCGCATATGCACTGTCGGGCGCCATAGTTTGTTGCATCTATCGTTCACGAGGTCTCTCGTCATCTGTCCTCAGTAATCTCACCCATCCTTCTTGTATATACTCTTATGTTTATTAGTTTTTATGGCGTAGTGCTCCCCCGTGTACCCTTCTACGCTTCCGCCACCCCCTCGCTTGTTGTATACACTGTGATTAAAGTCTCTTATAATAGCCGGGTGTTAATATTCCATATAGCCTTGTTGTCTCTCCGTTTCGCGGCTCATTCACCCGTTTACGGATATAAACTTCTTTTACTTCTGGTGTCTGTGGTCTATGTTATTCTCTCTCCCTATATGCGTAGCGCTTTCCAAACATTAGTATGTCTTCTTGAGTGCACGCTGGTAATTACTTTACATTGTATCTGTTCATTTCGCTTGGTATTTGGCGCCCGTCCGGCGGCGGCGGCCAGTCTGCCTGGGGGCAGTTGTGTCTGTGTGCTTGGCGCCGTCTGGAACTTAGAGGACGGCGCACTGCGACTGTCGTGTTGCGGGCGCTGGGGGGCGGCTGCTGGTGTCCTCACCTCCCCTTTCCGCTCCGCCACCTTCCAACCTCCATCCGCCTTTCCGCTGAGGGGCCAGGCGGCGGTGGGCGGCGGGGGCGGCGCCGCCATGGCTCGAGGCGCCTAGCGCCGACGGCGACGCCCAACGCCCGACACCGCCTCCGCCCCCCGCACCGCCGCCGCCGCCACCCGCGTGATGTCCCTGCTGCTCCTGCTGGTGCTAGCGCCGCTCGTCTTTTGTCGCATGGGGCGCCCGCCGCCTGCAAAGAACAACAAGCACACGCTTAGCTCACCGCTTAGCCGAGGCCCTCTGTTGGACACGGCTTCGACATGCCTGCAAAGAACAACAAGCACATGCTTAGCTCACCGCTTACCCGATGCCCTCTGTTGGACTCGGCTTCGACATGCCTGCAAAGAACAACAAGCACACGCTTAACTCACCGCTTAGCCAAGGCCCACTGTTGGACTCGGCTTCGACATGCCTGCAAAGAACAACTAGCACGCGCTTAGTTCACCGCTTAGCCGAGGCCCTCCGTTGGACTCGGCTTCGACATGCCTGCAAAGAACAACAAGCAAGCGCGTAGTTCACCGCTTACCCGAGGCCCTCCGTTGGACTCGGCTTCGACATGCCTGCGAAGAACAACAAGCAAGCGCTTAGTTCACCGCTTAGCCGAGGCCCTCTGTTGGACGCGGCTTCGACATGCCTGCAAAGAACAACAAGCAAGCGCTTAGTTCACCGCTTAGCCGAGGCCCTCCGTTGGACTCGGCTTCGACATGCCTGCAAAGAACAAGCACGCGCTTAGTTCACCGCTTAGCCGAGGCCCTCCGTTGGACTCGGCTTCCACATGCCTGCATAGAACAATAAGCACACGCTTAGCTCACAATGTGTCACGTGAGTAACTTTAGGGATTTATCGTAGGTAATACAAGTGCTTCAGAAGTTGTCGATAAATCCCCGACTCGCGAAGCGAGGGAATTTATCTGAGATTTTCTAAAGCGCGAGTGGTATTTAATACACCTCATCCACAAATTAATTTATATCAACGTTCTAAAATGCGCCAAATATGGAAAATAACTGACAGGTAGGTTAAAATAAAAGAGGTTATGTTATAGTGCATGCCTGTTTTATTGGACATACACATAGCGATCGATGTATACCGCCTACTAAGATAGATGGATCACAGTTTATGTTTGACCAGTTGGGAGGAACGGATACAATCGGATCGGCGGATTAAATCGGATACAAAAAAAACAATATTTTTTGGGGGTACACCGCCCAGATTGGGGCATTTATATGTATAGTTGAACACTATTGTTTTTAATTTCACGAGTGGAATGATCATGCAGGCAAACTGTTCTGTGTGATGAAAGAGAAAAAAATGTGGTCCTGGCAACAGTAGAGAAATAGTCGTCCTGGCAAACGTCACTAATAAATATTATAACGCTGAATGTCTCGTGCAGAAAACAATATTGGCCCCTTGAGACTCTGCTTGGAGCAAGTTTTTACAATATCATATCGGTGTTTCGCTGGTGCAGTGTCTGACCCAGTAAAAAAGATTTCGTGTACTTGCCAAACACCAGAATACGTTGATTTGCCAAGCAATAAATGGCAAACGTCACCCCTTTCAACTTCGTTATAAGATATATCACCTTACATCATTATCACTATTGGCAAAAAAACATCTTCTATCTCCTACATCACCTAGAAATTTATATCATTTTTATAAGACACTTGTTCATTTTTATCAACATATCATGGAATAATCTGTGATAAACATCATCTACAATACAGAGATTATGTACATCTCAACTACAGTTGTCGACTGTTCTATTTCCGCCTTAATTTAACACATTTTTTCTTGTTGATTTCGAGACAGATGTGGGTGTTCCGAGAACACAACTGAGGGTTGACCGGGCCTGCACGCCTCACGCAGCAGGCAATGAGTTGTATTCAGGTCAGCGTGGCTATGAAAAAGCTCGCGCAGGTCAAGGTCACTTCCTCCACTCGCACCCTCTTCCTTCTGGAAGTGGGGGGGAGGGGGGGGCGAGGCACTGTAATGGAAACGGGCTCACTTCGCGATTCAAGGAGCGTTCTGTAGGGGTGCCCCAGAGCGAGAGCACCCTCCAAACGAAACAGGCAGAAAAGGGAGAAACTCTTTGCAGACAAGAAACTGTACTCGTACCGCCGTCGTTTTCCAGTAATTGTCAAATATACAAACAGCCCATCGGCAACAAGAATAACAATTTGTTCACAAGACCTCTGGCTTACAGATTCACGAGTTCTATCGTCTTCTCCAAATACTAAGAACTTATTACTGAAGCAAAACATGCCGGCGTTAGCGCAATTGCGTAACTACGCTCCGTGAAGTCACGCAAGTTAAGTAACTCGAGATACCAAATGTTACTGGGTGTGTGACCGTCTGGCAACTCCGGCGCCGAGACCCTGACCGAAGGGAAAAAAGGCACCGACTGTTTGTGACGTGACGATACTTGTCAGACAAAAACATTTAACGGCGGATTACTCCAGATACGCTCAAGGACGACGAAGAGTTAAGTGACGTATTGAGAAAAAAAAACCTATTCCACGGAACCGAGAAGCCCTCGATCTCTTCGACCACACGAAGTGTTTTGATTTTTTAAATTCAGCGTCTTATAACATAATACCTTTAAGGTTGCAAGGTCGGGACAAATAAGATTAACTTGCTACGTTACAGTGTGTATGTACCAAATCACAATGGACCTACGCGCATCAGCAGTATTAAAGCACGTGAGTATAACGCATGTGGTTCAGATTGTCAGTGATAAAACAGAGCATAGAACGACGGTAGATCCTAACGGCTACCGACGTTAAGCCGAATGATAATACTGATGATGTATTGTGCGACTGGAAGACTGAGACAACAGCCTGAGGCAAGCGCGTAACATGGTTCGAACCGTGCCTCCCCCCCCCTCGCTTGGAAACTAATATTTGCAGAAATCACGTAAAGTATTAATGCAACCCGTGTGTCCGACCGGACAGGCTTTATTCATTGATTAGTGATTCTGTGCTAAGCTCATCAGCTGCTTGGCTCACCGGGAGATGCTGCGTCCTAGACACAGGTTCCAACGATTCGGCACGAACGCAGCGTCTCTCAGACAGACAAGCAGCTACTGACACCGGTCGCGGAAGCCTACGCTCTCATGCTAAGCTCATTCGTTGCGTAAGTGTCAGACGGAAGAGCGGGCCTGATGGCCCGAGTCTCGCCACGTAAAATAAGGCAAATTCAATTCAATTCAATTCAATTCAAAGTGTAGGGCATGTTTCTGATCGCTGAAGGTGGCGGTGATTTTCAGCGGCTGGATGGCGAGATCTGGAGCCAATGTACACTTCGGTTGCAGGGGAATTTTCCCAACAAGTATCCCCACCAGCGGAGTACCCCGCCCCCAGCCGAGACCAGCTATAAGCTCCCGACTGGTCTCTCGGCATGTGCGGTAGTGTAGTGGGTGTGTGCGTAAGGGGAGACCGTAGAACAAAGAACAGAAAGAAAAGATCGCGAGCAGCCCGCTCGTTCGGGTACTGCTCCGGCATTCGCCTGGTGTTAGTGGGCGAAACCACTGAAAACTGCCAATCACAGCAGGCGGCCGCTAGGATTTCTCTCCAGTCAGCGGCTGAATTCGACATGTGTATCGAAAATCCTGCCTGCACCGTCCGGATCGAACCCTGGGCCCTGCCGTTCAGAGGCGCCACTGAAGTGATGTTAGTTAATGCCCCGAGCCACTTTCGCCGTCAAGCATAATGATAATGCACTGTAACTGTGAGATAACAGCCTGTGGCAAGAGGGTCACATAATAAGGATTGCGGCGACACTCCTCGCTTTGAATGTACCTTCGCAGAAATCACGAACAGTAATGAGCTTCAGATGTTACAAATTTCGGCAATCTGCGCCGGATAACGTGTCCCTCATGGTGCCTCATAATAAATTCTTTACACTAGACCCACTTGCGAGCTCGTCGGTCTGTGGTCAACAGACTCACAAGGCCTTCCGCGATAAAACACACACACACACGCGAAAAGCAAGAGACTAACAATCATGTCCACGTCGGGAGTCGACCACGCGACCCTTCGGACCGAGATGCTGGGTTGGCACCGGCTCTAGCCCGCGCGGCCATCCAACCCTCCTCTCCCCGGCTGCATTTTATAATCGCCTCCCCGCTTCGTTTGCCTCCTCCTCCGCCGCCCAAGTGCCCCACATCGCCCGTCCAGATCGAAGCGTTTCCCGTCCGCGGCTCGTGATCGCCCCCCTCCCCCCCCCCCAGCGCACAAAAAGGCTTCATCTCGACCCGGGGTACAGTGCGTGCGTGCGCCTGCTGGCGGAACGGGCGAACCGAACCCCGCACCGCCCGCCCCCGGCCCCGCCCCCGCCCCCCGGAACTCTCCCTCGCCAGCCCCGCCCCGCTACCGCCCCGCCCGCCACACCGTTCGCCCGCCCCTTCCGCCCTGCCATGCCCGCCGCCCCGCCCACGCCTGCCCGCGCTGCGACGATGATTGGGACCAGACCCGCCGCGGCCGCAGGAACAGGCGCCGCCTGGCGCCCGCCCCCGCCCCCGGCCCCGCCCCCGCTCCGCGAACGACGCATCGTCCGCTCCGGCCCGGCCCACGAATTGGCCTTCCCCCTCCCCTTGCTCCGGGGCCTCCTCTGCTGCTTCATCATCGTCTTGGTCGTCGTTTTCCTGCCGTGTTTGCTTCCCCGATATCTCTGTTACGTATCTTTCTCGACGACTTGTTCTCATCTCCATTGTCTTGTTCTCTTCCCTGTCGCCTTGCTCTTTTTGCCGTTCTATTGTTCTTTTCGCCGTCTTCTTCTGTTCACCGTCGTCTGATTCAGTTCTCTGGCGTCTCATTCAGCTCCCCATCCTCTTGTTCAGATCCACGTACTCTTGTTCAGTTTTACGTCCTTAAATGGTGTTTACAACATGCCTCTAAGATTAACCAACATTAGAATTGTCCGTTTCAACCAGTTATATTCATGGAAGTTGATATTTATCGCTACGATGTTCTACGAATGGGTCAAAACAACTCAAGACACATAGATCTAAATCATTATTCCCAAGAGAAACATACCTAACGATTTACAAAAATACTGAACAATACTTGCGGCGTTACTAGAAAATGCAATAAAGATTTTTTTAGTATTATCGACGGATAGTGTACTCTTGAAGATAAAAATGTCTATCGACTCTAAATTCTCTCCCACTTACAACTTCGGAGAGATGAATACAATTCTCAAAGTTTGGGACGATTAACATCGCCTGCCTACTGCGCCCGTGAATACGCTATACTTCATCCGGGCATATCATCTTACTCTCACACGAACAGTTGCATCGTGTACACTACATGTAGAAGCCAACGCTAATTTTATTTGCGACGACAGCTTTACAATAACGAAAACACGATAGGCGTGCGTACAGCAGCATACGGAAACTCAGGCTGTACCGGGACAGGTCGAACACGCGCCGTGCCGAGTAGCGGTGTTTTTGTATCCGCGATAACACAATACAGTAGAACTCCGGTATTCCGAACTAATTGGAGGTGTGGTCTGTTCGGATTATCCGAAAAAGAAGTATAGCACATATACAAATATATCTATAGGATTACCAGACCAGATGCATCGTAGCGAGCGATATGGCATCAATTGATATCTACGTAGTGCCTCAGACCGCTACGGATGCGACATCGATGTCGTCGTTTTCAATACATCGATATTTTTGTAGAAACATCGGCGTTCAGCGTCGATGTATTAACACCGATGTTTGTTTAACATCGATGTTTTGTGATCGATGGTTTTTCCTTTTCCGGTGAGAAAATGGCGTATTAGCGTAGCGACATGCAGTGGCAATGTTGCAAAGAGCGGCGTACAGTACGTACGTAACCTCACAACAACAGACTAAAGCGGAAACTACAGCGGCAGTTCTTCGATTCTCCCCTGATCATTATGTACCCGATGTGGCTTCGCACATTCAATCCACATGAACTCAACGTATTCATTTGTGAATAATGTTCCTTAAACAAAGCTAATATAATTCATTGTACTCTCAAGTATCGTACTCGGCTGCTAAGAGCTTTCGGGTCAAGCAGAAATAAATGAAAAAAAAAGTACGTAACTCCATCGCATGCGGTAGTAGTGCAACTGTTTACAAGAGTTGAAGCACAGCTTGTGTCGCTGCTGTTGTATTAACGGGTATTCTAAGCACAGTATTCAGAATTGGTTCACTTACACTGTGTGTTTATGCTTTTTCGTTCAAAAATTAAATTAATACAAATCAGTTTTTTTTCCTCCGTCGGAATTTTGTTCGGATAATCCGAAATTTCGGATTTGCGGGCTTTGGTTTAGCGGGGTTCTATTGTACACCTTCCTTTTGCGAGGCGCGCCCTTACAGTGCACCTTGACGGTGGGACGTATGGTTATTCTACATATAACACTGGCTAAACAGAGTTATGCATAGTGTACAGTAAAACGTTTTGAGCAACTACCTAACCAATAGTGTGAATTTTAAAAAGCGTTATTGCGAAAAGTTTTGTTCTAAAAAGAAGTAGAAAGTCTCTAGCAAATGAAGTGCGGGAAATTCGAATTTGCAATTCTGAAGTTGGAACTCCACCAGTGACGTCACTATGGTGACGTTCACACTCCTGATTGGATGAAACAGTCAACAGCGGATACCTGCCAGAGGTAGAATAGCATAAATCGCAGTATAGTACTGACTCCTGCTGCGGAAGCCCACACTCTCTCTTGTCCTTTTGCTCACTCCTGTCCTCGCTACAACCTTGCCATGGGGATTGGGAGGAATCCGCGTGCGAGAAGGTCTAACGTCTTCTGTTAAAGTCTGTCTCGTTGAGACTGCTCCAAACATTAGTTATTCGGCGACGAACGAGCTCTGTTTACCCTTTCCCAGTAGGGTGGAACGGTTGCTTACTATTTGTTGAGCGCCAAACATTCGGTGATACGTAACCTAGTTGTCTTTTGAGGCAGCTCCACATATTCGACATTCAGCAATTAGCGATCGCCTATTCATCTAATCCTGAATTGTGGGGAATAGTTACTTGGCGTTTGCGGAGCGCCAAACATTCGGTGCTACCTTCACATAGCGTTTTTTATTTTGAGGCAGCTCCACACATTCGGCAAAGAGCAAGCACTGTTCACCAATCTAATAGTAGAGTGGAATGAATTCTTACGATTCGAAAAGCGCCAAACATTCGGGTTTGCTCTCCCCGCAGCATCTCGGTCTTATGGGCGCATCAAAGGAAATTACGAGGCCTCCACCGCTGTAACGAGTGGCTACAGCACCGGCAGCGTGTAAGCGACTCTGACAGTTCAATGCGCCGTTGCCACACATTGCTACGCACATGATACCACTTCCATCACAGATAAATTAAATCTAAAATCATTAACGCTTGCAGACAGGCTGTGACACATCTTGAAGTCATATTCATAACTTTCGCCAAAGCCGAACCTTAACGCCCCCGCGACTTCCTGTGATTCAGATGAGCGGCAACACTGAACCCTGGCTGTAGTAAGAAAGCAAACCAATCCTCGCAAGCCGATTGCCTCCGAGCAGGTCCCAAGACGTACCTCAGCCCGTGGCGAGAGAACTGTCAGAGTGGGATTATACGCTGCCGGTACTGTAGTGCGCGGTTCCGCGGCGCCGTCTCCGCAGACGGTCTGAGCTTCTTAATGCGTGAGTCAGCGGCGCGGCGTGGGGAGGGGCGGG
>BOPP01000167.1:225694-257994 GCA_017312745.1 Gryllus bimaculatus
GCCAGCCTGCCTGCCTGCCGTCCTGCCTGCACGAGGCGAAGACACACACACACACGCTCCGTCGCGCTCCCACATTTCACACGGGCTGATTAGTAATTCCGGCGCGTCAACTACCAAGGTCACTAGTCCCGTAAGTATAGTGTTTTTATCGCGGGATGTGGCGATGATCTTCCTCCGCTGTTGGCCAGATCTGGTGCCGACCTCTAAGTCGGCTAGTGGGGATTTCCCCTCAACAAGGTATCTTCCACCATGCAAGCCACAGTCCCTGATGGCGCAAGCTTCAACCTCCCGACTGGTCTCCCGGCATGTGTGGTCTATGTAAGTGTACGTCAGTGTGTGAGTTTAAGGAGTAATGATAAGACAAGGAAGGGGAAGGAAAGATTGCGCGCGGTCCTTCGCACGTTTGTAAGAGTGGTGGTGTAGGGGGCGTAGTGAGTAAGTCAGAGGTGACGACAGGACAAGTAAGAGGTAGGAAATATCACGCGAGGTCTGTGCCCCTTTGTTACAGTACTGCTCCGACATTCGCCTAGTGTTGATCGGAGAAACAACGGAAAACTACCGATCAGAGCAGACGTCCGCCAGAATTGTCTTCGAGACCTAGCTAAATTGTTAGCGCACAAAATTCTGCTACCGTCGGGACTCCAACCCTACGACCTCCCGGCGATAGGCCCTGCAGGGTCACAGGCTGATAGGCCAGCTGAAGCCCTGAGCCACCTAGGCCGGTAACTAATATAGTCATTAGTCCCGTAGAAGGGCACAGAAACGAATTTTCATCCGCGACTGTGTTCGAAACGAAGTCATTCCTGTAAGGTGCGACCATCAGGCACCCATCGACGAGCGTATTCAAATACGGCGATTGCAATGGTTCGGTAATGACCAAGGCGAGGAAGTTAATGCTGCATCAAAAGCAGCAATATGCATGCAGATATGCTCGAATATTTATAAAATATGCACTAAAACTCATGAAATATGGTCTAACAATTACCACTTTAAGTATTCATGAACAATTACAAAACATTGAATTTTAACAATTAATTTTGCATTTTTGTCTCCATTTAGTATTCCAGTGATAATTTTTAAAGTAAAACAAGTGCCACAAGTTCTTTATCAATGATAAATTATCACGTCATTCATAAGCGGACAAATTGTTTCCGGGTACCAACTCCATGGGTAGCATCTAAAAGAAATTCAGACACATTACTGTTGCAACGAACAAAAGACATTCCGACGATTTCTGAAATATAGCATTCGCGTTCACAGTTAAGTACACTTTTCGGTTTGAGGAGAGAAATATTCACATTATTTGAAATCCCAAAAGAAATACGCAACATTAAGAACAAAAAAGCAATAAAATATTAACAATAATTTAAATATAATGAAAATATGACGGATTAACACAAAATACACTAAATACGCACTAATACGCTTCGTAAAATGATCAAATTTCTGTTCATTTGATTGTTTTGTGGACATTTGATAATTAGCGTATACAGTAATAAAGTTCAAACTTAAAAATATCATTTTTCATAAAATTTCGAGCCTTTGCATTGTCTGTCAAATGAGCACTACCATACTATCGCACCAAATCCTCTGGCGATGACCTACCCAGTGGAAAATCAGGCGATCGGCCCCAAAGAAACCTGGCTCAGGGACCTAGCCACAAACCGCCAGAATTGGAAGCACGTCCTGCTCAACGTCCCGAGTCCAGCGGCACAACTGTTACAGCGGCAGCGTACTGGTTACGAGGCTAGGGGAGGAGAAGAAAGAAAGAGAAGAAGAAGTAGAAGAAGAAGACGAAGACGAAGTCGTAGTCGAAGACGAAGAAGAAGACGAAGATGAAGTTGAAGACGAAGAAGAAGAGGAAGAAGAAGAAGACGAAGTCGAAGACGAAGACGAAGAAGAAGAGGAAGAAGACGAAGACGAAGTCGAAGACGAAGAAGAAGAGGAAGAAGAAGAGGAAGAAGACGAAGAAGAAGAAGAAGAAGTAGAAGAAGACGAAGAGCTTAAGACCGTGTCGTCGCTGCGCTGAATGGCTAGCAACTAAATCCCACAGAGGGCGCTCCCTGATTTCAAAATTATTTAATATTATATTGCTGCAGTATCATGTCCTTACATAGAAAATGTATATTCCTAACTTTTTCGTACGACTTTTTGATTAGCGAGGCGGGGAGTTGACAACCGTGCAACCTGGCACGAGTCGCCACTACACCTACGGATACCCTGATTCCTATTTCACCGTCTTCCGTTTAACCCTGGAGCACGAGACGCATTAACGGGCGTGTGATGAATAATGTCAAGCGACAACGAAAAAATCTCCACAAAATGTGTCATGAACGAAATGTTAATTGTATGATTGATGGTTTTACATGAATTGGACGCTTTATCACACGATTCAGTGTAATCAATTATCACTGTTTCGAAACGTCAGATTTTGAACGCACTTCCGAGCAACTTTTTTTCCAACACAATAATCCACTATGGAGTAGAACTCATGACACTGCTGCCCCAGAACCTCCATCCGCCAGAAGCAAGCCTTCAGCAAATAAACGTCGAGAACCTCCACCACCAGAGACCGCGACGGCAGCGCTCCTCACGGCCAAGAGCGAAATCAGCTGGCAGCACCCACCAGCAGCTGTTGCTCACTTGCCAGCTCAACAAACTGCAGATAAAGCCATTATCGAATCGCCTCTGAACGCAAAAATCAGTTTAACTACAATTCATTAGATTTGTACGGTGACCATACAACCCAGATACCGGCCTGGGACAGAAGACGTTCTCGGAGGCAACTGGTTTGGAACGTCCAGACGCTGTCCTATCGACAGCCAGAAAGCTGTCAGCTCAGCTGCTACCTCAGCGAGACTCGTCACCGACAAAATGCCCCCGGCGACCACGATGTCAGCGCTCCTCGCGGCCAATAGCGAAATCAGCCGGTGTGCCAACTAAAAGGGCGCTCCGAACGAAGCGGTCGGTACGCAGTCACCAGCAGCATCCGTTGATTGATCACTTTCCAGTTCAACCAATCGCAGGCAACGCCATTATCGAAGTGTCCATCACATAGGCGTCTTTCCGCGCAGTTCCATCACCCTCTCATTCCCATTGAACGCACAAATCAGTTTAACTACGGCAAACACAATTCATCTTGTTTGTACGGTGGCGTGACAAACCAGTTATCTCATTGCGGCATATGGTCTGCAGAGGCAAGTCGTCCAAACCGACATTCACCAGCTATTCAATTCACAAACTAGCGGGCGAAACATTTCAACGCTGAGTCGCTCATGGAGGCAGCTGGACAGTTCCACTGGGTGATTCTCGCCTGTGGAGGCTCAATGCATCAACTGATGTCATCGCACTGCCTCTTAGCGGAAGGTCCTAGGGATAAAATCCCGACGGCAGTATTTTCGACACTAGCTAGATTGCTAAGTCGAATTCAGCAACTGTCTCGACGATAACTCTAGCGGCCGGCTGCCTTGATCGGTAGTTTTCTGAGGTTTCAACAGGCCGCGGACCACGTGAGATCTTTCGTTCCTCTTCCATGCCCTTCTCTCATTCCTTAATTACACATACTTACATGCACTACATTACCACATCCTGCAGAGACTAGTTGGGGGCTTACAGCTTGTCCCATCTAGTAGGATGTAACGGTTAGGTAAACACACCGCAAGCCAACGGGTAGCTCGGCATCGCATATATCATCCTGCGGGGGAAAACACCGCCACCTCCCGTGATAAAAACATTCACTACACTATCTGGGCTACTGTCCATAGCAGTAGACGCGCTCAGAAACACGAAATAATCCCCTACTGTGCAATAACAACTCACACCACTGCCACCGAACGCCAGCATCATACAAGTTCAAATGCTTTCCTACCGGGAGAGGGGACTCAAGGGATCAACTGATGGCACTCCAATGCTTCTCACTAGGAGGTCGTAGGTTCGAGTCCCGACAGTGGTAGGAAAATTTTTCGACACTAGCTTGTTGGCTAGGTCGAATTCAGTTGGAGGAGTTCAGCAGGAGGATAATTCTACCGGACGGCTGCTCTGATCGGTATTTTCCCGTGGTTTCTCCCATCAACACCAGGCGAATGTTGCAGCAGTACCGTAACAAACGGGCCACGGACCGCACGCGATCTTTCCTTCCTCTTCCTTGTCCTATCCTCGCCCCTTAGTTACACACACCAATACGCACTACACTACCTCACATGCCCGGAGACTAGTTAGGAGTTTAGACCGTGTCCCGGATGGGGCGGTGCCCCGGTGGTGGGAGATACCTGGTTGAAGAAAACCCGCTAGACGACGGTAGGCCGGTGCTGGTACCCGCCATCCAGCGGGTAAGACCACAGCCATCTTATAAGGGAAAACATGCACTACAATTACGGGACTAATGACTTTATCCGTTGAAGCGCCCAGAATCAACATCAACCAAGCAACCATCAAATATTTTCCAGCCGATCTCAGACAAAGCAAGAGAACCGCAAGTCGCGCGTGCCAGGCGTCTTCCGATCAACGAGATGGCAACTCTGCTTAGCTGCCACCGGCCAGAGCTAGCTTCTTCCCCCGCGCACGGGCAACCAGGGCCCTATAACTCCCATATAACGTGGTGGAGACCATTACGATGTCGCGCTCTGCTGCATCACCTTTACAGGAACTAAAACAGAAACTGCTGCCAACGATACTTTAAACGTGCGTGACTACTGCGTGAGTTGGCGGGTCGCAAGCAGGACCATAATGTTACAAAAGATAGGGCGCGCGCTTTCTTCAGAGGTTTCTTACAAGTAAAGATTATGAATAATTGTACATTTAGAAGACTCTTTTCGTATTTCTCGCAAATTAGCCAATTTGTAGGTGGGGAAAGTTGGCGAGCCTAACCTACAGCTGCACCCGGCGACACTAGCGCTTCCTATAGTGGCAACCTCGAGCTTTGTTCCCGATTTTGATGGAGAGTTGCCGTGCCCTGCGGGCAACCGCCACCTCGGCCAGCCAGGCGAGGGCGGCGCCCGCCACGCCGGCGGCCCACGCGGCCAGCAGCGGCGCCAGCTGTCGGGCGGCCAGCGCACTAAACGGCTGCCCGCCCCCGGGCGACCACCGGCGGCGCACCAGCGCGCGCGCCCCCAGCAGCGCCATCTCGTGGTCGTTCACCTTCCGGTAGAGCCCGGCCGCCACCAGGCGCAGCAGCAGGAGGCTGGCGCGGTCGCGCAGCGGCCAGCGCGCGCGCACCGGGTACGCGAAGGTGGCGTGGCCCAGCAGGCACTGGCGCACGCGGTGCAGCAGCGGCCGGCCGTCGCGCGCCGTCGTCTCGCGCAGCCGCGTGTGGATGCTCACGAACATGCTGTTGCCCAAGATGGCCGCCCGCCCGGCCAGCGTGCGCGCCACCGCCTCCTCCCACGCGAGCGCCGACAGCGGCAGCAGCGTCACCTCAGACTGGCGCCCGCAACAAAACGCCCATGGTCCAAATCAAATCGCCCATGACACACTGATACACTGACCATGTTTTTAAACATCGATGATGTACAGCTGGTTTAGTAACCTCGTAAGTTAAATTAGTGCGCAACAATATTTGGTGGTCGAGTACATTAATTTTCAATTGAAATTTAACTGTAATCAAAGTTAAGAATGTCTTTCGACGTGAAAAATACAAGCAAAGACGGAGAAACTGTAAGGAAAGTCAGCTCGATGAAGATAGTATATAAATCGCGATAGTTTGGTTCGAACGCATAAACTGACAGGATAGTGGTACTCTCAGATGTTATTTCATGTTTCTGCTTCTATAAAATTGTTATTTTGGACATTTTTCATTCACAACAAAACATCGATGTTTAAAAGAACATCAGCTTCAAAACTTCAATCATAAAATCATCTATGTTTTATAGAAACATCAATTCAATTCAATTGTGCCTTCTTTTACGTTGCTAGGCTCAGGTCATCAGGCTGGTTTTCAGCGTGACCACGCTATTTCCGCTATGCTCCTTTTACCGATAGGCAGAGCAAGGAGGTATTACTCGGGCGACGAAACGGCTGTTTGAATTTCATTTGCAAGCGTCTTTTAAGCTTGAGGATGTTTTACACGCAGTAAATCTACATGGAACAGCCGCCTTTTCTTACCACTGAAGAAAGCCATTTTTTCGCCAATAACAATGGTTTCTACGGTTTCTATCGAGTTTGAACCAGTGAATTTAGGTGTTATAGCTAACCGGAATACCACCGAAACCGAAATCGTTCTTAATCGTAACCTAAACCTAACCTTCACTTAACCCTAAGCTAACATTACCTTTCCCTAACAGTAATTTAACATTAACCCAACCGTAACCTCAACCTAACCTTACCCTCAACCTTACCTTACCCTGAACCTTACCTTACCCTCAACCTTACCTTACCCTCAACCTTACCTTACCCTCATCCTTACCTTACCCTCATCCTTACCTTACCCTCAACTTTACCTTACCCTCAACGTAATCTTACTCGTAACCTACTCTTAACCGTAACCTAACTTTACCTTAAACTCACCTCACCTAACCTAACCTCAATCGACGCTCTGTAAACCTCGCAACCCTACCTCCGACTGCCCGCCCCCGGCGGCGTCGCCGTCCGCCTCTGGCGCGATCCGAATCACCGTCGCGTTGGTCAAGTACTCGGAGTAGATCTCCATCTTCCCGACCACCTCGTCCAGCGAGTCGATCTCCTGCGCCCTGTCGGGCTCCACCACCGACCCGACCAGCACGCCCGAGAAGACGCTCATGGAGAAGAAGCCGAACAGGCTCAGCCACACCATCACCCGTCGGTGGCGCGGCCGGAAAGCGCCCGTGACCAGCGTGCGGACGATCTCCAGCGCCAAGTCGCTCGGCGGCAGGGCGTACGCGCGTCGCAGCGTCGCGGCCAGCAGCGCCAGCGCCGCCGCCAGCGCGGAGGCCACGCCGGCGGCCACGCGCGGCAGCGCCACCCGTCGCGCCAGCGCTCGCCGCCCGACCACCAGGCACAGTCGGTCCACGTTGTGCGGGTAGAGGAAGTCGACGCGGGCGGCCAGGGCAGGGTCCTGCCACTTCTCCACCGCGTGCACGTCCACGCCGCCCGACGCCAACGCGGCCGACCAATGCGGGCGGTCCGCGCGCCGCGGGTACGCCGGGTCGAACACGCGCACGCACTTGGCCACGCCCAGCATCCGACTCAGCAAGAACACGAGGTAGCCCTCCAGGATCACTTCCTGCCACTGGCACGCGTCGCTCGAGCTGTCCGCCGACGCCATCAGCATGTCCGTCACGCCGATCTTAATCACGTTCGATTGGTTGCGCACAAGCTCAGGAGCAGCTTTCCTCGCTACGGATCTCAGGAGAGGGTGTATCGAGTCGGACATCTCGGTATATAGTTACAAATTCACTAAACCATCGACGAGAAATTTAACCTGGGCGGGTTTCCCTCTTAAAAAATCGCACAATTTCATTCCTTTTGGTCCCAGAATTAGTTATGTTTTGTGGTACGTCAGGTATACGTTCCAGTGTTGTGTTCTCATCGTTCAATGTACAGCGTCACATTTAGGTACAAGTCCTGAGCCCAGTGTTAAATATCACTTCATTTAATGCACACCTCATGAAGAACGTTGTAAAACATCGGAATCGATTTGAAATAAATTTGACATACGTCTCGTCATGTGCCTGGCACTCTACAAGATCATGGACTGACTCACATTTCCGTTTTTCGGAAAAAATACCGACACCCCGAGGTAGGACAGACAATAAACGTCCATGTTCCATTTTTCATACGTCAAATAATCAGATAAAAATATAAATTTGAATTAAAACCTGTAATCAATATTCATGAAGATGACGTAACTGATAAAAGACGGCTTGTAAAACGTGTCCATAGCAGAAATGTTCAGACAAAAAATGCGTGATAAAAAAATTAAGATGTCAGACATATCTGACTAATGTATTATATCACATGACCACAGTTACAAAGCGAGTAATTAGACGTATGTTTGATAAGATACCTGACCCTTGGGTTATTCAGTCGATGTTCAAAACTTCATATTCGTGATAGTTAATTCTGCTAAGATATTTGGCCACAGCTACCGGCGAATTTACGGGTTTACGAAATTGACTCTGTGATCTCACTACATCTCGAACAAATTTACACCTGTACACATGTCGCGTTCTACGACTCCCTGTGGAAAGGACTGGCTGAAACCTTTCCTAAGAACTCCAGACACTTATCGCGTAATAACGTAAATACGCAACCCACGCACGTTTCACTCGATAATATCTCCATTAGTCGCGACCTTCAAACAGAATACACGGCGTCACAGAATTCAAACAGAATACACATTCAACGTAATGAATGTTTCATGAAGTACGCAGTCGCGTCACATGGCCTACTCAAAAAAAAAAAAATCTGCTTTGATCGGTGGCTTTATGTGGTATCTTCGATCAATACCAGACGAATGCCCCAAGGGACTGCAAGATCTTTACTTTCACATGTGTCCCATTCTTTCGTTCTATACACATACGCGACTTACACTTACAAACACTATACTACCACACTTGTCGGTATTGCAGTCGGGAGGTTAGATCTTGTCCCAGCTGGGTAGGTGTCATGCTGGGGGAAATACCGGGACAGGCCTAGCATACAACACCAGACATACCTAACAGGCTTTCTTGCTTACCTGCATTGCACTTGATGGGAATGATTGCTCAAGTGTAACAGGCTATTCGATTCTTAATTACAGGACGAAGTCAAATTCAATTTCTTTAATTATACTACATAATACTACGAAATATTGTCAATATATTATAATTTATTGTGTATGTTAACACTACCTTAAGAACAGATTCCTTTTTTAAACTCTATGTACATAGTATGTTCTTTTGATTGGAATAATGGTAAAAAATATTCTAAACTACGCATTACATTCAGGTAACAGTAAAACTGTAACCCATTCATTGTCTAATACGCCCATTCAAGTTATTAACGAGTAATACATTTTTGTAATGAATATTGTATTGGTTTCGTTCAGAGAATAAAATAGAATTTTCAGAAAACCCTCATTATTGTTTAAAAGGTAAAAACCATTAAAATAAGTGCCGCAGAGAAAGCGAAGCTCCAAAACATAATAACACGAAAAGGGCAACCATATTGGTCACCTTAGACCAAACTACGGCTAATAAACACGATATCATAAAAACGAACCTGTCGTATATCGCTGAAGGCACTTCGGCGAATACTTGCGAAAATCGTCGGTCTACTTTATGTTCATTTCACAATAATTGCTTTCTCGACACGACCTCCAACTAATTGCCAAGACACTTCAATTTACGCGATGGATTATCGAGCCTTCAATTCCGAGACGGATAAACAACTTGAATATGCATGCATGCATACATGCATACATACATACATACATACATACATACATACATACACACACTCACACACAGACACGCGCGCCTCTGTGAAGTTAATGCTACGGACTCTCATGATTTCGACATTACATCGTGTTACAGTGGTAAGTGACGCACTGAATGATGCACTAAATGTTTCCCGGCGCGGTGACTGGTTTCATCAAATCCCGTAAGTGTAGTGAATGTTATATTGTGGTGGAGATAGCGGTGTTCGTTTCTTCGGCCACAACAAGAAGCGGACGTTTCAAAGCAGCTTCGTGCCCCGATCGGAGGTGCATCCTTTTGCTTCCTTTCTAAAAATGAAACCGCGATTTAAATAAAGTGTCCCTTCAAGGTCACGAGATGGAAGGAGAGACGGATACAGTCGTCCGATCGGGAGCTTCATTACGACTTTAATGTTTGGTATTGAAGCACCCGATTGGATGACAGTGCACACCCTCTCCATTCAGTTCGTGTCCTTGACGAGACACTTCATTTAAATCGGAGTATAGCAGACCGGCATCTCTCTGGATTTCTTAGGCTTCCGCAGCCGGAGTTCTGTATTGTCAACGGGCTATCTGTTGATGACCCGCGTGTCTGTCGTAGCGGCAGAGCTCCCTCAGCAGTACGCTCTGAGGAAGGTCACAACAGGATTTTTGCCTCGCATGTTCAAAAATCCCAATAGACGAAAGACTCCTTCACATTTTGGCACGCGTTCGCTATGACAGTATATTCGATAAATTTGATTTACATGTCCGAGAACCAAGTAATAATTCTGGCCGATATTTTACAATCGCAGGGGCAGACTACTTGTATGCAGCGAAGATGCGCTTAATCCTTGACTGTACGGCGGGTTGAGTAGAGTTCAGGGGCTCTTGAGTCTTCATAAATGAATTAATCGTTAACAACTTCCCCACATGATCGATTTAATTCACACCACTCTACAAACACTCTAATTAATAATAAGAACTAAGTGTGAAAGTTTCAGCGAAATCAGTCGAATAGCTTTTGCGTCTATGTGCGATATCCATACGCATATTCCCTTTAATTTCTATAAAGATATGGATTTAGTTTTAGGAGCTTTCAACTAAAAGTCCTTGAATTTCATTAGTAATAATAAAATAGTAATATTAATAATAATAATAATAATAATAATAATAATAATGTCAAAGTGAATGATGGAGCAATCGTAGAATGAGAGACTGGTGAAAACCACGAAAACCATGAAGAGAGCTCCAATTGTACACCATAAATGCAACATGGATTAGACACGGGTTGGTTAATAAGTGATCCCAGGTGCGTCACCTGCTAAGGTCATTACACCCGTACGTGTAAAGTATGTTTTCCTTTGGAGGTGGCGGTCGTCCTTCCCCCGCTGGATGGAGAGACCCGTCACCATGCTACCTTCGGCTAATGGGTTTTCCCCTCCACCAGGTATCTCCCACCAGACGAGCAACGCCCCAGCCTGGACAAGCTCAATGGTCCGTGGCCCGTTTGTTAGGGTACTGCTCCGGCATTCGCCTGGTGTTGATCTTAACCATCACAGCCGGGAAGAGCTCTAAGCTCCCCACCGGTCTCAAGCCCTGTGTGGAGTGTGGTGCATGCTAGAGTAAGGGGAGAGGGTAGGACAAGGAAGAGGAAGGAAAGATCGCACGCGGTCCGTGGCCCGTTTGTTAGGGTACTGCGCCGGCATTCGCCTCGTGTTGATTGGAACTCAGAACTACCGAACTACAGAACTCAGAAAACTACCGATGAGAACAGCCGTCCGCTAGAATTCTCCTCCAGACAGCGACTGAACTCCACCTAGCTACGTAGCTAGCGTCCAAGTAGCTAGGACGTTCCGGTCAGAGGCACTGCCGTGATTAGACAGGAATCGAAAACGGGTCACTGTGATCAAAGGCGCGTGCAGTCTCCATTGCTCCACGAACACGTCCCGATTTTGAGGTTATCAAAAGGATGCTCTGGAATAGGATTTCTTACTTGTGTGGGTCCACGCTCACACCGAACACGCCCTCGGCAGAAACGAACCTGCAAAAATGAGAGAAAAAAAGCATGAGTCATCAAAAGATACTTGCAATCTTACATAAATAACTTTTAACGATATATAAAGCAAAATAATTAATAATTTATTAAACAAGACGAGAGATATAATTTATCTCTTAGAGGAAGGTTCTCCCTCGCTCGCTCGTGAGACATACCCTTCAGTAGATAAATACACTTTTATTTTTTACTGAATCGATATTGCTTGGTATTGCCTTCGATACGGATCGATATTCACTGCACAACTTACCTGAATCGAAAGGATCGTGATGACGAGGTAAATGTGAAAACAGTTGAATGTTGCTACATGTTCTCTTACGGAAGGAATTATGAGAGGTGACTATGAAAGAGAATCATGTGAGGGAAATATGAGAACAAAAACTGATTCAAGTTAACATGAAGTTAATTAGTAAATAAGTAACTCTGAATCATTGAAATTGGGAAAAAAATAAAATATTGCACGTACCACGGGTGTTAACTGGTTTTCATGATCTCGGGCGATTTTTGGAACCCTTATAACGCCCTTGGTTCAAAAATAACTTTTTTTTAAATTTATTTTTATTTACTGATCAGTATAAGGATTTACATGTGATGGTTTCAAAAAACAACACAATACATGCATTTGTTACACTATTTTCTGCTACATTACAGATTAATCCAATTGGCTCCTGTACTTTTTTCATTTGTTTTTTGTTTGTTTTCTTTGTTTTTGGTTTTTGTTGTTTTTTTATTGGCGATGGTAGAGTGTATTACAGGGGAAGGCTACTTTGATTTTCTAAATTCAAACATGACTACAGGCCTACTTTAATTACTATTAATATCAGACTGTCATCGATCAACCTTGAACATTTCCTTGTGTGGCTAAGCAACAATTACACTGCTAACATTATCGCAAAATATGAATCATTAACCACAGCCCTGTTTCCTGCTTAACAGAAAGAGGAGTCTGTTCAAGTTTTATTCGTCAAAATTCGATTTTGAGCAGTTTTAAATTTGCACTGATCACCATCGTGGGTGTGGAACGTTCACTTTCAGTTTACAAAAAACAACCTCGCAAGTCGCTGTCATAGATAGAAAATATTGAAATGTATTGCTTTGTTAAGGTACACGTTATAAAGTTGCTTGTATACTACGTTATTTTACTTATTAATGTTCATTTATTTCACTATTATTGCTTTTATGTTATTTATTATGGTAAATATAGGTTTTAGAAAATTAGTTTTCGCAACACCTTCCAACGTAATTAAATTCAAAAGTAATTTATATAGTTGTTTTAGAAAAGTGCGTTAGGTAGTTTTTCCAAAATTTCCCTCATTTTAACCACACATTTTGGATTTTTTACTGTAAAAATATCCCATTCCCATATATGAATAATTAACCATTAACAAGCGTCAATAATCTTCTGAATAAAATAAAACTTTAATAACAAATAATAAATAAAAAATAATTTAATAAATACAAATCTATTTACAAAGTTTCTGATCTTTGATTTTTTTGTATTAGTGATTGCGTGGAAATACAGATCTTATTTTACCTTCACACTGAATGAGCGAGGGAAAAAATTGAAAACGTTACGGTATGTCGCCCTAACAAATTCAACACGATCGATCGTATCAGGGAATCGCATTGCGCATCTTTTGTTTGAATGCCAGCGTTGTTCCCCACCACATAAGATTATGTCCGTCGACCTCCAATAAATGTGTCCAAGCAACTCCGCAGGGAAAGGACTGTACTCGACCTCAAACATGACACACCAAGGTCGACGTACACCTTTCATTTTCAAACCCTTGGGAATAATTTGGAGGCGAGGTGCTCGAAATTCTCAATTCGGTATTCATTCTTTGAAACTTAACTGATAATACACGAAATTAACTGGTGTTCTCCTTATCTGAAACTCAACTTATAATTGTACATGGGATGCACTAACTCTTCTTCGCTTCACCAATTGATGTTCTAATTATAATTCTTGTTTTTATTATTATTATTATTATTATTATTATTATTATTATTATTATTATTAGTCCTCTAACTCCCTTAAGGATAAGGACTATCTTACGAATAAGTAATTCCTTAGAAAGATATCCTCCAGAATGTCTAGTTCTAGAAATGGGACCCCAAGCGTTGTAGTTGCTGTTTTCCAGTTTGTCTATTATTTCCACACAATATTCAGTCGCTTTTCTTCTGTCTTGAAAATGTTTCGACGTGAACTTATATTATTATATTTTGCCCTGACTATTAATACCAGAAATGGCACAGAGGGAGGTGGGGGCGGGGGGCTTGCATGATTGTATTCTTAGAACTACTGAAGAGTTTGATAATGTTGGAGGGGAACAAATCAATTGACATTGGCTTCTAAAACATGTCGATACTTAACCCTTCGATGCAGAATACATTTTCCACGTCTATTTGCGGAGAGCCATACCTAAACGTCGGAGACTTCTGCGTATTCGGCGAGATGTCGCATGGAAATAAGACATCGTTTAGCGGAACTCGCTACCACGCAGACGCATACACCCTTTTTCACTTCATCAGCTTTGGAATGCTAGCTAACTTAGGCCGTGCATTGAAGGGTTTAGATTAAATCACAAGAAAAACTAGTTAGTTTATCGTTTAGTCACTCGTCACGGATATATTTATACATTGAAACTTTCAGATGTTCATTGACAATAAATCGAATGCATTTTTTATATATTTTTTTATATTGTGTTGCTTAATCAGTAACAATTCAACATGTATATTTTACACACAAAGTTTTACATGCTGCAAAAGAATTTAATCGAAATACACTGAAATCAATTACGTCTATGTAAATTGAAAAATACGGAGACAATAATATAACAATGCATTTAAAAAGGATTACAACAATTTCAAGTGGAGACAATTCATTTAGCAAATATTTCGTTAGAATTAGTGTGAGTACACCAATTCCAAATTCACAAAAAACATGAGTGAAAAGTTAAAAAAAAAACACGAAATATCCAAATATTGGAATTATCAAAGTTACATTTTACATCTAATCACCTAAAGACCTAATCAAAGAAACTAGCAGCCGTACCCGTGGACATCGAAACACAGCCGACTTTTTGGGGTTTAGATGTTAGCATTTGTATTAAATCAATTAATTGAAGGCATGTTGATATAGAGTTGCACCCTCTCGAATATTTCAGAATTTAATTTATAACAAATTTTGTTTCGGTTGACACATTTAAAGTGCATTTTTTTAAATTACACGTTGCTACGATATTATTTAAAAGGATATGAAAATGTTTAACTTAGGTCAGCATGCCACTCTTCTCGTAAAATTTCACGCATTTTTAGCATACTATAATAACCACAAAACTGATATTTCCACTGTCATTGATTGCTTTTTAATCGATATAGCAACGTACATTTATGCCCCAAATTGTGTAAAAAAATCCCAAAAAAGGTTTTTATAAGAAGCTCCAGATTTGGGTTTCGTAGAACAGTTTGCGCATTCAGCTTTCTTTAGAATGACAAAAAATATTGTAGTAACATACTTTCTACGAAACTCCTTTACATTTCTGTAAATATTCAGCCAGTAAAAATTCAATTGTACCAAGCAACAGACAAAGCCATCTAAAGGAGGATTTCCCATAGTGGAAGTTAACCTCGTGTGGAAGTGATAATTTTGCAGATTTTTCTCCTTTTACGGAACCTTCGCTACTTCATTCTCCACCACCTCATCTTCCTGCAGCAAGTCACTGTCCATCACATGTTCTACAAACTCATTATTTATCACGAAATTTTCAATTACATTCTCCTCCACCAAGTTGTCATTCATCACTGGCATCTTTCTTCTTCATCATATCTTGCATCACATCATTCTCCACCATATACTCCGGCACCAAATAGTCCTCTACGGCACACTCCACTATATCGTCTATCTGTACATCCTCCACGACATTCTCTTCTACAACATCCATCATGTATCCTGTCTTACTTCATCATCTTACATCACATATACGTCATCCTCCACCACGTCTTGTGCCGACTTATTTGTGGACCGTCATGTCATTCTTCACACCACCTCTCACCTTGGCATCCACCACCACGCCCTTTCTCACACCATTCTTCCCCTCGACATCCAATAGTACGTCATCCCCACCACACCATTCTTCACACAATCATTCACTTCGTTATCTTTTACCACATCATCCTCTACCACGACCTTCACACCATCCTTCACTGCGACATCCTCCAACACGTCATTCTTCGCACCATACCGTCCGTCGCTTTCCTCCACCAAGTTATCCACCACACCATTTCCCACATCATTCTTCACCTCGATATTCTACACACAGATCGTAGTAAAGACCACGTGAGTGTGTGTTCCCATCGATTCGTACGTCTGTCCGTCCCTCTGTCTGTTCGTCGGACTGTGCATACCGCCGTCTCTCTGTCCGTCCGACTGTCCGTCCATCGACCTGCCTATCCGTACGTCCGTCTCCTCGTTCGCCGGTCCGTCCATCCTTCCGTCGGTCCGTCTGATTGTCTGCCCGTTGGCCCGTTTGTCTGTCAGTCTGTCTGTCGGTCTGTCTGTCGGTCTGTTTGTCGGTCTGTTTGTCGGTCTGACTGTCGGTCTGTTTGTCGGTCTGTCTGTAGATCTGTCTATCTGTCGGTCTGTCTCTCTGTTGGTCTGTCTGTCTGTTGGTCTGTCTGTCTGTTGGTCTGTCTGTCTGTTGGTCTGTCTGTTGGTCTGTCTGTCTGTTGGTCTGTCTGTCTGTCTGTTGGTCTGTCTGTCTGTCTGTTGGTCTGTCTGTCTGTCTGTTGGTCTGTCTGTCGGTCTGTCTGTCTGTCTGTTAATCTGTCTGTCTGTCTGTCGGTCTGTCTGTCGGTCTGTCGATCTGTCTGTCGGTCTGTCGGTCTGTCGGTCTGTCTGTCTGTTGCTCTGCCCGTCCATCTGTCCGTCCATCAATTCGTCTGTCCGTCTCTCCGTTCGTCGGTTCGTCCATCCTTCTGTCCGTCCGTCCGTCCGTCCGTCCGATTTACTGCCCGTCTGGCGGTCTGTCAGCCCATGGGCCCATTTGTCCGTCTGCCTGTCCGCCCGCCTTCCGCCCGCCCGCCCGTCCGTGGCCACCGCGAGCGCCTTCGCGGTAGCAGGCGGCCAGGGGGGGGCGTGGCCGCGTAGGTGGCGCGCGCGGCCAGCGCCGCCGCCGTCGCCGCCCACGCGCCGCGCGACAAGCGCCGGGCAGCGCCACCTCGCGCTGGGAAGGGGCGCGCGCCTCCGCACCGCCACGCACAGGACGTCCACGCCGCGCGGCGCCGAGAAGTCCAGCGCCGGCGACAGACGCGCGTCCTGTGTCCCCAACGACTTTTCAAAAACACTGAGGTTCGCAGGAGCGGGAAGTGCTATGGGTGTTAGCGCTCATAGTGCAGGGAATGTTACAGCCCGGAAAGTGGCGGAGTTCCTGTCCAGACGCAACGTCAGAATGCTTGATTTTTTTTTCGGACGCGTGAACTGCTATGGTTGTTAGTCCCCTCAGTGCGGTGTATGTTATAACTAGGGGACGGATTTTAAAGATGTAAAACATTGCCAAAAATGATCAATAAAATGCTCTTAAAATGCTTTTTAAATACCATTAAAACAAAGAAAAATGACATAAAAAATGTTATCAAAACCGCTTCAGAAGAACAACTCAAGCTGTTGGATATCTTAATGATGTAATCGAGGCTTCTTCCTCAGTCTTCTTCTTCAAGTGAACTCTGATTGCAAACTTTAGGTTTGGTCTGTTATTTAAAAGAAAAACTTTGCCATAAATTATCCGTCGAACAATGGCGCCGATATATGTCACAGGAACCTTAGATTACATAGCACTCACAACGGCTGACATTACAATATATGAGCAAAGAAATCGAAGAGGCTTCACAGGATTTCTGTGGTGAACATTTGTTGCACTTCGTAAATATTGTTTGAAGCAAGTACCACTAAAATGATATGAAAATTGATTACAATGGCGAAAAAAGCAGTAAAAATGACGTAAAAAGTTCAAAAATGACTTAGTACAAATAGACGAAAAATACAACAAAAATGACAAAAATGGGCAATTTCATTTCGTCATAACATAAAATGAATTTCTATACTAAACGGTGTTGTTCTAAAGTGAAAAGAAAAAAATTACATTTTAATTGCAATCCGCCCCCCAGTTTTAACCCAGGATATGGCGAGGTTTCTCCGCTAGAACGTGAGATTGATTGATGTCTCCGGACGCGCCAACTGCTATGGTCATTAGTGCCCTTAGTGTAGTGAATGTTATTTACCGGGACGTTGCAGGGTACCCCTCGGCTGCAACTGATTTGTTCACGTTCATGTGAACTGGTTGGTATTTGTCGTCTTAGAGTGGGGAACGATTTATGGGGACCAAAAGGTGGTGTTGCATCTCCGCTGTAACGTGATATTTATTGATTGTTGTATCTGGCACGTCAACTGTTACGGTCTTGACTTCTTGGATGTCCGGGTGACGCCGCGTCACCCGGGTAGTTGTCTACTCTGCGGAAGCCTGCGATTTGACAGGTGAAACGTCGGCCTCTCAGCCAACGACGCGGCGTCACCCGGACAGCCAAGAAGTCATGAACTCGAGCCGCGGAAGCTTACAAGCACAACTGTTATAGTCATTAGTTCCGTTATTGTAGTGAATGTTGCCTCTCCGGACGATGTGGCGATGTCCCTTCCCCCGCAGGAACGCGAGACTGATTGACGTTTCCGGGCATGTCAACTGCTGTGGTCTTTGTCGCCGTAAGTGTAATTAATGTTTTCTCCCAGGAGGTGGCGCTGACAGTGGGCGGTGGCTTGAACGATGGCTTCGGGGAAATGCACACTTAACGTGTATGAACACGCATGGATTCAGGGCGACGCAATCTTAACATGAACGGCTACGGGGCCATCAATTCGTAACATACATTGTTGGCACATTGACCGCCAAATTCGTTCAAATATAGTGCCACGATTCAATAAGCTTAGTTTCGCTACTCTTTGAAGGCATTTCAGAAGAAAAGATCATACACTTCAAACTTCCCGCCGCGGAGTCTAATATTGCGCAAAAAAGTCGGGCGAATTCCTTCCCAGTTAACCAAATACTCATTTCTTTTGTACGAAGTTCTGTGACATCGATTGGCAAATGCTTCCTGTTAATTCGGAGCGTCACCAAAAGATCGCATCAGCTCCTGAGCGGCCGCGACGAAAGATGTATTCATTGTCAGATTTCCTTGCGATTCATTGTGGATTCCATTTGCGAAAAAGTGTATGGAATGGAAAGTTTACGTTGAATGTTACAATGAACGTCTCATTTGGTGTAAAAAAAATTGTGTTCGCCTGACCCCTTGCGGGGTCTCTCCGAACAGTAGGCTTCCAGTGGGTTTTTGTTTGGTTTTTTTAACTCCTCTCCCCCGTACGGAACGGGGATCACGAGTCTGAGTTGTTGGCGGAAAGGTTAATTTATCTGTGGAGAGAGGGGTTGTTTTATTAAGGTTTTGCATGACGGGGGAGGAAGGACCGGGATGGGAAGGGATGGGAGGGGATAGGGTGTTACAATGAAGGTGAAACAGCCGCTCATTTCGAGCTGCCAATATAAACCGAAGGCATTAAAAGACAGTGTAACCAAGATATTATCATTAGCGCAATCGAATGTGAAAAAAAAACTATTTGAACTGCCTGTAAAAAAGTATTAGAACCGCAATGCAAAACCGGTTATTTTAATATAACCAATTCCTTTTGACGGTTTTCTTAAACCAAAGCTGAAATAATTGGTTATTTGGAGCCGCCACCGTTATCCGGAAGGCGATAAAAAGGAACCATGAATATCCGGTTATATTGAGCGATTATGTTAAATTGAAGGTGCAATAACAGGTTACTTTTAACATCGATTATTTTAAATGGCTGCATTAAACAACGTGCAATAACTGGTTATTTCGAGTTACCACGTTAATCCGAAGGTGTTAATAAAGGATGTCATAATATACGGTTAATTTAAGTAGCCGTGTTAAAACGAACGGTGAGATAACCGTTTTCTTTGCCGGTAGCAACATCAACCCGCAGGGGTTAAAAAATTCCAAACAACTTCCGCCCACCCCGCCACTCATCGTCGGTGACAGGCAACATGCAGCAGGAAACCCCCTTCATATTAAACCAAAAGCGATAACCGGTAATTTTGAATTTTGGCACAGTAACGTGGTGTTAATAAAGGAACTAGTAATTATCCATATCCGCTAATTTGATGCGGTCGTGTTACGCAAAAGGTGAAATATCCGGTTATTTTGAGCTGCCATGTTTACGGGAATGCTTTAAAAATGAAATCGGCCATAGTAATATCAATTTTTTACACCATTGTGTTAAACTGAAGGTTTATTAACCTGTTATTTTGAGCAGCTACGTTAATTCGAAAGCATTACAAAATGAACGAATCATTTTAATATTCTGTTTTTAAACGACCTAGTTAACTCGAAGACGTTAACAAATGAACCAGTCATAATATCCTGTTATTTAAGCTGCCACCACAACCACAAGGCGTTAAAAATGGAAGCGATAACTTTAATATCCGGTTATTTTTAGCGGTTATATTAAATTGAGAATGAAATAAGCGATTATTTTGAGCGGCCACCTTAACCAGAGGGCATTAAAAAGGAAGTGGTCACCATAATATCCGGTTATTTTGACCTACTACCTTTAACCACAAGGCGTTAAAAAACTGATCACTTTAATATCCGGTTACTTTAAACGGTTATATTAAATTGAGAGTGAAATAACCGGTTATTTTGAACAACCACGATATCTGGTTATTTTAAGCCCTTTTGTAAGACTGCAAGTAAAATAAGCGGTTATTTTGAGCTGCCACCTTGGTCAGAAGGCGTTAAAAAAGGAACCAAGTATTTTAATACCCGGTTACTTTAATCGGACGCGTTAAAACGAGAGATAGCCATTCGTATTACCGGTTGACACATCCAGCCGAAGGTGCTTTTAAACGCATCTTCAAACAACCTTCCCCCGCCCGCGCCTCGACGTGCTTCGTCAGCGATTCGCGACGCGACCGCATGCTGCAGGAAGCGCTCCCACACGGGGTCCGCCCAGGGGCAGGCGGGGGCGTTGCGCGTGTACGGCAGCGGCACGGCCATGCGCACCACGGAGTGGACGGGGGCGGCGATCGGGGGCGAGGCGGGGGCGAGGGCGTGGGCGAGGCCGGGACCGCGGCTGTCTGAGGAGCGGGTGGCGCGCCGCCTCGCCCCGCGGCGCCAACGCCCACAGCACACCCCATCCCCACCACCACCACCACTACCACCACCACCACCACTACCACCACCACCGCCACCGCTGCCACCACCACCACCGCCACGCCGTCGCCACTCGCGCGCGTGGGACACCACCATCCCACAGCCCGCGCCGCCAACTCATTACGGACTAAACCTGTTGCGCGTGCTGGCCAACTATATGCCTGGAGATCACGTTCCACTAACTTCATCGACGTTCCGTGCAGCAATAGTTCAACATCCTGGTTCACAAATCTCGTGAAGTTCCGGGAAATTATTCCTGTTGGACATGCTGCGCGACTAAACACACGGGAGATCTCGATCCACTTCCACTAACCCGGGTTGCAATAGTTCGAGATCCTGGTTCACGAATCACGTGTGAAGTTCCGGAAAAGTATGCCCCTTTGGACATACCGTGCAACCAAACACATGGGAGATCTCATTCCACTAACTTCCGTGCAGCAGTAGTTCAACATCCTGGTTCACAAACTACGAATAATTCCACGCAACTACGGCTCTTGTACACGCCGTGCAACTCAATTTTTGGAAGACAAGGTTCAACCTAATTCTTCGACGAAGGGTTGGTGCACAAACTATGTGAAGTTCCGTGCGCTATGCCTCTTGGCCGTGATGTGCAACCAAACACTCAGAGACCCTATTCATCAAAACTTCTTCGACGTCCCACGTAGCAACAGCTCGACACCAAAGGCCAACTTCACTTCGACGACTCGTTCAACGCAACAGTTGGACAACTACAACCACAAACTATTGACATCGTTCGGGTAGCGATTGCTGAACCCTCCGCACTCTACAAACTGCATGCAAAATCCTCCCTGCAAATAAAAATCATAGACGTGGGGTGCAACAAACGTTTGGCATTTCGGAAGCATTCTTGAACGTGGGCAACGATACTTGGAACACCCTGGTTCTCAAACTTCAAGGCCGCATTACTCGACTGCACTTGACTTAGACTTTGATGATGAGGCACGGAATTCCGTTGAACGTTCATGGAGACTTTTCACACGGATGAGTCACACCGAGGCACCACGAGATGCTCAGGAGATTCATCAGTCGCAGATGAACGACTCGTACAGTGATTCATTTGGACTCGTGTTCCACCAACATCTTCGGCGTCCCATGCATCAATTGTTCATCATCAAAGGCCACGCCACTTGGATGAACAGTACAACGATACAGTTGAAACCAAAACCATAAGTTAGTTACAAGTTACTTCAGAGCAGAAACCCTACTGGGAAGACTCTTGCAACGACAGTTGGACACCCTGCTTCACAAATTACTTGAAGGCCCCTACAACGAAACCTCTCGAACGAGCCGTGAAACTATCCAAAAGAACGTTTCGCGAGATTTTAAGGGTGCCGTTGTATGCCAAATATCAAGAGAGTCGATCCAGAGTTGGGGGAAGAGGTTTGATACTCAAAGATGGAACCCTTTGCGACCGTCTATTCGATCCTGCGGTCCAACTGTCCATACGGCTCATAGAATGGCGATAAGAGTACTACCATTCCAAAATAGCGTACAACGGTCCAACTACACGTCCCGACCTCTCATCCATTAGTACGTTCCCGTGATGGCCCCGAGATTCGCCGGCTCGGCAAGTCGACAAGCAGTCACGGCCACGTGGCACCTGCGATCTACTATCCACTTGGGCATACGGTCCGTTATTGGCCTACTATCCACACGGACCTTCTATTACCTTGGACGTACAGTCCACCTACCGGCAACTCGTATCTACTATTCGCACCGACCTACAATCCACTTGGCTGTCCAATGCACGAACTGGCCTACTATTCACTTGCATCCGCTATCCTCTAGGGACATTCCACCGCGACAACGAAGCGGGAGGGGAGCGAATGGGCAGTCCCTACTTAGAGTAATGCCGCTACTACCGTCCCTACTTAGACTGTCTCTAGTTGTAGCGTCCCTACTTTAACTTACGGTCCACTAGTTGCCTACTATCGGAACTACTACCCCTTTGGACGTACAGTACATCTACTGCCCTACTAGCCACTCATATCTTCTATCCACACTACAACCCCCTTGGACGTACAGTTAGAGTCCTGGCATACTATCCATATGGACGTACGGTACATGTATTACTACACATTCGCTATTACACCGTCGCACGTACTACTGCAAATTCTTATCTGCTATCCACACCGACCTACAATCCACATGGACGTCCAATGCACGAAACCGGCGTACTATTCCCTTGTCATCCACCCTCCAATTCTTAATCTACCTGTCCTCATCAACCTACTATCTACTATTGGACGTGCAGTGCACCGAACCGGCCTACTATTTCCCTTGCATCACCCTCCACACAGGACATCCCAAAGCGCAACGAACCAACAATCTACTTGGGCGTCCAATGCACAACCGGCGTACTATTCTCCTTGCATCCACCCTCCAAAGTCTTATCTACATGTCCTCATCAACCTACTATCTACTATGGACGTGCAGTGCACGAAACCGGGCCTACTATTCCCTTGCATCCACCCTCCACACAGGACATCCAAAGCGGCAACGAACCAACAATCTACTAGTGCGTCCAATGCACGAACCGGCGTACTATTCCCTTGCATCCACCCTCCAAAGTCTTATCCACTGTCCTCATCAACCTACTATCTACTATTGGACGTGCAGTGGCACGAACCGGCCTACTATTCCCTTGCATCCACTCCACACAGACATCCCAAAGCGGCAACGAACCAAACATCTACTTGGCGTTCCAATGCACGAACCGGCGTACTATTCCCGTGCACCACCCTCCAAATTCTTATCTACTGTCCTCATCAACCTACTATCTACTATTGACGTGCAGTGCACGAACTGGCCTACTATTCACTTGCCACCCACCCTCCACACGGGACGTCCCAAAAGCGGCAAACAACCAACACTACTTTGGGCGTCCAATGCACGAACCGGCGCGACTATTCCCTGTGCAACCCCAACCCTCAAATTCCTATCTACTGTCCTCATCAAACCTACTATCCACTATTGGACGTCCAATCACGAAACTAGCATCCCCACTCCACACGGCACGTCCACAGCGTCAACGAAGCGGTTCAACGTCGTTCATCCGCATGATCCGGCCCAGCAGCCGCGTTTGCCGAGGGCGGGGGCGGGGAGGGGAGGGCGTGGAGCGTCGACCGAGCCGCGATCCGACAGGCGCGCCGACCCGGGCGCGTGCGCGTGACTGCAGCATGAGATTGTGCGGCGGACGGGCCGACGGCGGCGCGCAATTAATTACCCGCGGTGGACAGCGTGTCGCGAGGCGAGGCGAAGCCTGCGATGCGCTTATCAGGACAATTGCAGCGGCGCCAATGGCTGCGGGACAACCGCGAGACTTCGCTCGGCTTCTGACGGGGAAATAACAACCGATCGATAGCGGGCGGCCGTTTTTGGAACCTTGCCCTAATAACTATTGTTATTATTAATATTATTGTCATTCGTATTATATTAACTGGCATGATACCAAAGCTCTCTGCAGATCGTTGGAATAAACTCTACTTGGAGAAGAGCATTATCATCGGCCACTAGAAGTCGGTTATAATCAGTACCTGCTCCATAGTCAGGAGATTCATGAGAGGACATGCTGGGTTTTGAAAGCTCCTTCTTGAAATAGTATTTGTTATTAGCATTTGAAAACTATTATTTTATGTTTACATCTGAAAACAGTTATTTTATGTTTGTGTTAGAATGCTTTAATTTGTTTTGTAGATTTTAAATGTCTATCCATGTGAAACCAAAAACTTTGAGAATAAACAAAATAATAATATAATAATAATAATAATAATAATAATAATAATAATAATAATCGCGTATGGGCCACTACTGACTCGCGTAGTTATTTCTCTCTCCGAGGCCCAGTTGTCTTTTACCCTGGAGAGATCAACGTGTGTATGGGGATCAGCCTTTCGGCTGCATCCCTAGATTAAGAAAAGATTGTCAGTTTTTAATATGAATTGGAGGATAGGGTGTTGTTACTATCATTACTATTATTACCATTACAAATATTATTACTAGCATCACTACAATTATTATTATTATTATTATTATTATTATTATTATTATTATTATTATTATTATTACTATCATCACTATTATTATAGGGTGATGATGAGGGGTGAAAAGATGAGGATAATTGCTGAGAAGTTCATGCAATGTTCATGTTATTTGTTAAAAGACATCTGACAAAAACGTCTGTTTCAGGGCAGATACAGAAAACGTTTTGCGTATACAACATTATTTTGCATGTTTTAGAGGTTTGGGGCATGTAAATTAATTTATTTGCGTTTTCTCGTTTTGACTAAAAGTACACAATTAATGCATATTGCAGAGTTTTTTTGACGATTCTAACAACCGTATACCAAAACATTGAGGTAACTGATAGCCAGGGTCTGCGAAGTGAAAGTTTAGGTATCGAATATATAATTACACGGGCGTATACGTACATTACACACGCCACTCGTAGAAAAAGTAAACGGTAATGGGAAGATCATTCTTGCAAAGAAACTTTTACACGACTTTTTGTACATAAGCGGAGCGTTTTTTATACATTTCTCTGGAATATCTACATGCATATTTCATCGCCAAAAACTTGCATATCTCAACTTCTGAGAGACCTGAGACTTACTTATGAATCATAAGTAAATCTCTCTTGAGCATTTAACCAATGTATTGTGAGTATTAACACAATAATATAAGTTGAAAATCACAATATAATCCGTGAAAGTTTGGATTTTCGGATCCTTATGACCAAGAACTAAAGATTCTGATGATTCGAATAACCGATATTCAGTCACATTTAAAAACACGCTCAGTGAATTTCGAGCCCAAAAGGGCGTTGGTGTACCTCGCCTCTTTCCGTTTTTTCGACTGTTCCTTGGCCTCTCTATCGAATAACAGAGTAGTTTTCTCTTCGTTAGTCACGTCTCTCCCACTAACAAAGGGGAAATTAACAACCGATTAATTAGAAGATTCCACTCATTTCGTTCCTATCCTCTTCAGTCGTGACCCAAACTCCCTCGTGCGCAATGCACACAAACTGATTGTTATCTAGAATATTGGGCGCACCGTAGGCCTGGGGATGGCCTTCACGATATGTTCGGTAGTTGTCTACATTGTGTCTTCCCAACACACGCGCTTCAAATACGACAAATCTTTATGAACTCTTTCTTTTTACAAACATAAAAATTGATATTTATCCTCTACATATCCATTAAACATTGTAAAACAGTAAACAGTCCTCTTTTAGATTTAGATTTATTTAGTCAAAAAAACAGTAAAAACTGTATGTGTCGTGGGGGGGGGAAGATTATCTGCGCACGTTTTCTTGAGTTCCACAATCCCTTCCCGTCATTTTAACTATAAATAGTTGAAAGATGAGTAAGAGTTTAACATAAATAGATAATAAATTTTAAAAAATCGCGAGATTAGCAATATTTGGACAAAAATAGACATTTTCGTTTCCAAATAATAGTAAACTTATTTGCATTGGTAAAAGCATTGCAAGTATGACTTTTCTGCATTGCTAACAAAATGGTAACTCGCCCTTACCTCTACTCCTACCATTACAAGCAAAAGGAGATTTCAACAAAACAGTGAAGCACGTTTTCATGAACTCTTTGAAGTGAAACTTACGTTTTCGCTTCAATTATTATAAAAACATCAGATTCCCGTATAATAACACCGATTGACGAAATACGATTATATACTATTTTATATTACACATATTATTTACAAAACGACCAACAAGAGATTTTCCTGATGATTTAATTCTTGTTATCAATGAGAGAGAGTTGAAATAAATAAACTGGAGATAAACACAAATACATCACACACTGATAAGAGAGAGATAATGCGACGACTCGAATGTAGGTGATACGTTTTGCGAGTGATGAAGAATGTCACAATTTGTTTTCATTCTTTTATCAATTCTGCCAATGTAAATTTCCTGCTTGCCAGTAAAATAAGGGATGAAAATTCCAAAACCTCGATCCGCTAATAATAATTAATACTTGTCATTAATTATTCTCAGGATGCTATAATAAATACGATTCACGAACTGAACCTCATTAGCGCGATTATTTGAGTAGTTATTCAGATTTCAAAGGGGCTGCGATGGTTCAGTAGCAGCATCATTTTCGATGCCCAGGCATCGACGTTGACCGGACAGGCTTAAGTTTCGAATCCCCACACGAACTTCGTTCGGAGTTACTGCTGTATTTAGAGATAAAAACTGTACCCAACAACTACAAAAATGTTTTAGGTGTAGTCTGTATTACTAATTTCTAAGTGCGTAGAATTTTAAAAAAATCCCCTACTTCCGAGCGTGTAAGAGGTGTCTTTGGTTTCGTTAGATCAGAAACTGGAGGAAAATGCGAAACAATGAAACAGTTTCGCTGTTCACGGAAAAATGCAAATATTTTATAGTTTTATACCGACTATTTGAATAATGCGCGAATTACGTGACTTCTCACACAGTGCGACACAGCTGACGCCATGCGGTAGACAGGCTTCAAGGAAGAGGCAGCCTGCCAAATGAGCATTTTCTATTTACGCGTACCGTTATGAGGCAGCACCTTTCTTATGTTCTTGTTTATGACTAGTTCACACACACAAACCACGGCGGTTTTGAGAAATACTATTTTACGTACACACACACACACACACACACACACACACACACACACGCACACCGGCATACGCTCCGGTAGACGTGTACTATTTCACACATACACAAACGAAGCGGTTCCAATGCACACCATTTCACCCACACTCACCGTCACACACACACATCCACAGGCAGCGGCTCCAGGGAAGGCCATTTCACACACACGCACTCATACAGAGCGGCACCTAGGAAGACAACATCACGCATACACACACATGCAGAGGGCTTCGTTGAAGACTAGTTCACCCACTTAAACGCCAGCGGTTTCGATAAATACTATTTCACACACACATGCACACACACACACACACACACACACAACGGCTCCGACTATTTCACAGACTATCACACACACACACACACACACACACACACACACACACGCCGGCTCCGACTATTTCAGAGACTAACACACACACACACACACACACACACACACACACACACACACACACACCGGCTCCGACTATTTCACAGACTATCACACACACACACACACACACACACACACACCGGCTCCTGCTATTTCACAGACTATCTCACACATACACACACGCAGTGGTTACGAGAAACACTATACCACCCACGCTCACCGTCACACCCATCCACAGGCAGCGGCTCCAGGGAAGGCCATTTCACACACTCCCTCCCGCGCCGCCACGGCCGCGAAGGCAGCGGGGGCGGAAGGCGGGGCCGGCAAGTGGCGACTTCCGCTCGACGCCTTTGCTCTCCTCCTCCTCCTCCTCCTCCTCCTCTCCTCGCTCACGTCACAGCCGCCACCCACACTCGCCCACGCTCGCTCACCGCGGTCGGCCTCGCCTTCCGGCCGGCCGCGCTTGCGCACAAGACGGGCATGCGAGCACGTGAAGCAGTTGCGATGCTTACTGCACATCGCACCTCCAATAGAAAAGTGACACAAGAGCGAAATCGTCATTTTTGCAGCGGCGATGGTGTAACGGTTAGCGTACTGGACTGTTGTACCCAAGTTGGCGGTTTCAAAGCATATCGAAGCCGTGAATTTTTAAGAGCGGAAAAAACCTTCGTACGCCTTCCTTCGGAGGGGAAGTAAAGCCGGCTGTCCCATGTTAGTAGATTTACTTGCATGCAAACGATCCTCAAGCCTAAATGACGCCTCTGAGCTAAATTCAAAATCGCCTGTTTCGTCGCCCAAGAAATACCTTTCTCTGCTAGTTGGTGAAAGGAGCGTAGCGAAATTTGCGTGGTCAGACGAAAGAGCGGGCCTGATGGCCTCAGTCTCGACACGCCAAGACAAATTCAATTCAATTCAATTCAATTCAATTTTTCAGCTAAAAGCTGATAAGAGGTTACCAAAAGGTCCTGCTACTATTCTGAAGTTGATTTTGAATTAGTTCAATTTACTGTCCGCTAGAAGGTGAATATTTGGTACAATCTATAAAGTCATCAGTCACATGAGCTGTTAATCCCTGGAAGTGTCAGTTCAGCGTGAGCGGTTAGAAATTACGGGTATTTTTTTTTAACTCGTCACAAATAAAAATATGGTACAGGAATATCCTAAACAAAACAATAAATTCAAATCATCAAATCAATCTTATAAAAGTTGAGTATTTAAGTTTCATAATTCAAAACAAACTTCACGAAAAAAAATTAGCTCTCGACGCAAAGTTAAATCCTCTGTGAAGTTGAAGTCCTGATGAAGTTGTTAAAAATAAATAAATATGTCCCTCGTGTGGCTCACAGCGTATTTAGTTTTCCGTGGTGCGATCTCGAGTTCGATTCCCGCTTTGGGGAAAATCAGAGCTGCAGCTTTCTATTACAATCGTCTTAGTTTCGATTGCTGTGGGATGAAAGAAAAAACTCAGGCAGGCCAAGTAAGTTAGATACGGTTAAGCGAATCAGCAGAGTCGCCACATGAGTACTTTACCCCCAAGCGTGGATAACTGAAAACAGGACCCAGACCTGGGAACATCGCTAACTGGCAAACGTCGGATTAACACGGCCCTAAAATGCCAAATACATACACATATAAATATAATAATGTCACAAGCACAATGTTTATTTCGGTAGCGTTTATTTTATAGACTCAGGCACAAAATTACAAGTCCCGGAATTTTTTTTTTATTCAGGATCGATAAAATGTATGAAATACACTGTATAGATATAAACGTACGGAAAAAGCACATTTATTATCACATGATTGCAACATAGCAACAAATATAACTTTTTACATAAATTCACTTTACAATAATTTTAAAAAATTTATATTGGTCATTTCTTACTCTGGACTGATAAAATTCAAATTTCTTTTTTTCCTAGGGTCAAGAATGGAACTGCTTATTAAATCTCCCTCCTCAGAACAAAACCGTACGACAGCCTCAGTACTACCTAGCTTTCAGATCGAACTTTCTGTTCTGTGCTCACAAACCCACTTTTCTATATGCTCAGCGCAGCCCACGTCAGGAATCGAACCCAAGTGCCCGCGCCTACGAAGCCTGCAAGCATATGCGTTAAAAACCCTCAAACCTTGTACTCGGTGGGATTGAAACTAACGCGCACGTGATGACACAAATAGCGACGCAACGCACCAAATAGCGAGACGCAACGAAACATTTCCTCCTTTAGTGATATTACTCAACAATTACTCAGATTTGCAAAACTGCATAGCAACAGTTAATGATCTACAAATGAAGGATGAATTGCATTGAGAAAGAAATCTCTGGCTCCCATATATTGAAGGTTTAGGACAGGTTTAAACAATTTCAACTTTAGGTGTTTTTTTAAATTTTCCTCGAAAAAATATTTTCCTTGATTTAACAAAAAAAATTAAAGGGTCATGCCACTTTCAGTGGTTTAGAAATTAATAAATAGGTCCCTCAACCATCTCGAAAAACATCCATATTTTGTACATACACTTCCTTGTGTTTTCGCAGTTGAAAAACATCTTTAACTTTTTTATTGTACCTGGTTTACAAATGGCAACCATTTTTGTTTCATGTCATCCGCAATTTTTCGCGTATATAAGCATTTACTCTTTTTTTAAATTATTCAGCTAGGGGTGGTTCAAACCTTCTAGAACAAAAAGCATTCGGTTCAGTATACTCTGGTCTAGAATTCGAAATATTATTCACATAACTATTATGTTTTTTTATTTGGGAAATATTTGCACGGAAATCTATGAAACGCGGATGAATGAAATTTGATTTGCAGAGAGTAATTTCTCACAGAAGGAATAGAATCACAGCCATATTTTTTTCTGTGCTTTAACATAGAACACTATAGTTACATTAGTAAAATATCTTTGGTAAATAACGTCCCACTTGAAAATTACATTCTCTTAAAAATTGGAATTTTGAATTTTTTTTCAAATTTTCAACTGTAATATTTCTGTTGATTTTTCAAAAGGTAACTATACTGTTATGTGTAAAGGCATTGAAAAACTTAAGGCTGTGAATTCAGAGAGCTTTAGAGCTTAAACTGTTCATCTGATAAAAAAAAGCCCCATAAAATCCCTTCCAGGAAATCCACCGTGTTTAATATTTGCGTATGAACACTTCCCTCTAAAAGTATGCATTTTCCGAGTTACCTGCGAGCATGTGAAATTTTTCAAATTTTTCCATCCCCGAGCCTGTACTGACCTGTTCATCTGGCGAATAATAAAAGGCATAATTTAGCGGAAATTGAATGTTTGTTGTTTTTGTGTGTGTGTGTGTGTGTGTGTGTGTTCGACCATTCTTCACTAAGAGTTCATAATTTTCGAGCTATAAGCGAAAATCAGTAAAAAGACCATTTTTCACTGGACTACAAAGCAAATCTCGCAGTCTCGTGTTCCTCCGGCCCTAGGTTTCCCCTGCGCGCAACGCTATCCGAGCGAGAAGTCATTAAACGGCAAACGCCGGGCGGGGCCGGGCGGGGCGGGGCGGGGGGGCGGGGCGGGAGGGCGGGCGGGACGCGGGCGGTGCGGGCGGGTGCCGGGCGGGGCCGGGGGGGCGGGGCGGGGTGCCGGGCGGCGGGCCGGGACCGGGTCGGCGTGCCGGCGGGGCGGCCGGCGGCCGGGCGGAGCCGGCGGGCGGCCGGGTGCGGCGCGGGCCGGCGGTGGCCGGGCGGGGCGGGGGGCGGGCGGGCCGGGCGGGGCGGGCGCGGGCCGGGCGGTGCCCGGCGGGGCCGGGCGGTGCCGGGCGGGGCCGGGCGGTGCCGGGCGGGGCGGGCGGGGCCGGGCGGCTGCGGGCGGGGCGGCGCCGGGCGCCGGCGCGGTGGCCGGGCGGGGCCGGGGCGGGCCGGGCGGGCGGGCGGGGCGGGCGGCCGGCGGGCGGCGGGGCGGCGGGGCGGGCGGGCCGGCGGCGGGCGGGGCCGGCGGGCCGGGCGGCCGGCGGGCGGGGCCGGGCGGCGGGCGGGGCCGGGCGCGGGCCGGGCGCGGCCGGGCGGGGGCCGGGGGTAGGGCGGGGTCGGGCGGGCCGCGGGCGGGCTTTGAGCGCTTTGAAGGGGCGGGGCGCAGGCTGCTTCGGCTCATCTCCCGTGCTGCTTGCATACGCATGAGGGTCTCGCTCTCCTACTGCTTCCCTTTGAATGAAATGGCCTCCGTTCGCAACGCGTCCGCGCGGGGAGGGAGGGGCGGACGAGGTGCGATGGGGATGGGAAGGGAAGGGAAGGGGAAAAAAAAAGGAACGCGGAACGGACGGGTGCGAGAAAGGGAACGACGGGCGGGCGGACAGACGGAACAGGACAGACGGAACGGGACAGGACGGGACAGACGGACAGGACGGAACGGGGCGGAACGGACGGGGCGGACGGGGCGGACGGGCGGTGGGTGGATCGGGGCGAGCGGGACGGGAAGGGAAGGAACAGGAAGGGAAGGATGGACGGGACAAGGACGAAGGAGACAAGACGAACAGGATGAGCAGATGGGATGGACGTATTGGACGGAATAAGACGGGAAGCACAGGATGGAATCGTTCGCGGGGGGT
>BOPP01000167.1:275077-308174 GCA_017312745.1 Gryllus bimaculatus
CCGAAGAAGAAGTCTAGTCCCGTCCCACGGTCCAATTCGCAACCGCAAGACGCGGAGCCGTGCGGATGGAGTGATGAAAGTGGGTCCGTATGCTTCTCACTGGGAAGCCCAGCGCGGCTCTGGTGCGAGATACCTTACTTGCCTCTTAAACTCTACTACACAATCTAATGCGGGGGTTCTTTTCCCCAGTTGGGGCGCTCGTCCTTAAAGACAATTTAACATATCGTGTACTACTCCGTGTCAGATAGTTCAGTTTAATTTAATTTTTCATATTATACAACGTTCATAAACAGTGGCATATGGGTGTATGTGGTGTGACTTGCCTCTAATTCCTTACACGCTCCAAATGCCGATGTTCTTTTTCCCAGTTGGGCGCTCGTTTCTTAAAGACAATTTTCAACAACTTCGTGTATCTACTCGTGTCAATAGATTTTCAGTGTATTAATTTCATTTATAACAAACCATATAAACAGTGCCATACTGGCTTATGTGCATGTGTGTGAAGCGGTCTTGGGGGGAAAATTATACATTGCACCCGTTTCTCGATCTCAAACACCACTCTTTTAAACTAAAACGTAATTAAGGGGGTTCTGTTTCTGGCAGTCCGGCTAGTTCGAACACATCGACCATTTAACTACAATTCACGGATTAAAATAGCTGCTTGTAAACGTGACGGAGCGTTTTTTAATTCATTTATTTGTGAATAGTTACAAACCGTGAGAAATATTGAATAATTGACTCTACCAAAACAACGTTTACTAATAATTTTGTCTCTCGCACGATTACCCAGGAGACCCAAGAAAAAAGGTGGGTGACATACAATGATTTGTGCAACATACACTTCTAGGGCGATTAGCCAGTTACTTCTGGTTCGCGATTGAATTTCGTGGCACTGCAGTTTTTTTCATCCCTACTCCTAACAATACCCATTGAGGTTATGCTACATTAATACCATCGCTTCCTAAAAAGAAAATACTACGTAGTTGAGATTAAAAGAAAGAAAGTACTTTTACCGTATAACTTCTTCAATAACTTAAAAACCATATGCCGCCGAAATTTATTTTCAATAGAATCAGTACTAAAATAAACTTCTTTTATTAAAAAACCTTAGGCCGGTAAGGATCAACTTTTTTTCTTACCAATCTTGAGGAACAGATATTTTACTTTATTTAAACGATCTACACGAACACAACTACCCTTTAAATGTACAAAAATTCGGAGTGCTTCCTGGTGTCATGAGGGTTTGTTTTTTTGTAATATTTTGAAAAAAAAAAATAATTATATATTCACTTCCGTGTAATAGAAAACAATTTGCCATCGCCAAAAAAGAACCTACTTCATTTGTTTGTGTAATAACCGTTTGCACCGACAGCTATCATCCCACTCCTATTTATCCCATCGCTGGTAAAATGAGAACTCAGCTGCGACAGTCGACGTCGAAACTACATTTTTTTGCACCCCAGTTGCAAACAACGCGAGACGACTCACACCCCAGGAAAACGTGGAAGAAAACGATTCGAGATGAGGTCGTTGACAACAAGAAGCTGAGTACAAATACTTCTTGCAGACATCAACAAGGTTTTTTTGGTTCACAGATTCTTGAATTTAGTAAATGATGGTTCCTCGCTCTCTGCTCTTCTACGAGAGTGAAGGTGCTTTTCTCCTCGGATGCCAACGCCATTTTTAAACTGTTTTGGCATTTTTTTTAAACTGTGAACAGAACTAGAGTTTACGGCACGTGTTACTTCGCATAGATCCTGATCGGGGACACGCTGGGTTCGACTCTCTGACGCGGGCGGATTTTTCGACACAAGCCAGTTAGCTTGGGTCGAATTCAGCAGCGTGTGGAGGATAATTTCTGATTCTGTAGCTTTCCGTGGTTTTTTTCACTTGATCAACACCAGGCGATGCCGGAGCAGTTAACGCTAACAAACGGTACTGGGCCGTACGCGATCCTTTCTACTCTTTCCTTGACATTCCTCTCCCCTTACACTAGCAAATGCACGCACAACTCCACACATGGCGGGAGACCGTGGGGAGCTTAGAGCTTTCCCGTCTGGTTGATGGTTTTATGATCAACACCAGGCGAACTGACAGGACGCAGTAGCGCTACAAACGGGCGCACGCACCACGCGCAATCTTCCCTTCCCTCTTCCTTGTCTTACCTCTCTTCTTACACTAGCATGCACCCACACTCCACACATGGCGGGAGACCGGTGGGGAGCTTAGAGCTCTTCGCGTCTGTGATGTTAAGAATCAACACTAGGCGAATGCCGGAGCAGTACCCTTAGACAACGACCACGGACGCGGCGCGATCTTCTTTCCTCTTTCTGTCCTATCTTCACTCCTTACTGCATTACAGTCCGATTTAACAGTAAGATTTCAAGGACACGAACGCTGGAAGGAAGAGGGGGACATTGTCCTCAAATCGGGGAGCTCCAATACCAAAAATTTAAGTCGTAACGAAGCTGCGCCAATGGATTGGCAGTGTCTTCCCTCCGTCCAACCCGTGACATTTGAGGTGCCACTCTGTTTCAAATCGGAGTATGCACGCAGCAACAAACTAACATTACACGATGCGGAGATCGTGGTCGGGACGTGAAGAGCTTGCCACCGATTCCACTGTGGGCGGGGGGGGGGGGGAGATTAATATCGGGGCAAGCTCTTCACGTCCGACCGATCTCCCGATGTGTATGTTAGTGTAGTGCGTGCATACTCCGATTTGAAACAGAGTGGCACCTCAAATGTCACGGGTTGGACGGAGAGGGGAAGACACTGCCAATCCATTGGGAGCTTCGTTACGACTTAAATTTTTGGTATTGGAGCTCCCGATTTGATGACAATGTCCCCCTCTCCTTCCAGGTCGTGTCCTTGAAATGCTACTGTATAAATCGGACTGTAAGTGCAGGTAAGGAGTGAGGATAGGACAAGGAAGAGGAAGGAAAGATCGCGCGCGGTCCGTGGTCCGTTTGTTAGGGTACTGCTCCGGCATTCGCCTGGTGTTGATCTTAACCATCACAGCCGGGAAGAGCTCTAAGCTCCCCACCGGTCTCCCGCCATGTGTGGAGTGTGGTGCATGCTAGTGTAAGGGGAGAGGATATGTCAAGGAAGAGGTAGGAAAGATCGCGTACGGCCCGTAGCCCGTTTGTTAGGGTACTGCTCCGGCATTCGCCTGGTGTTGATCAGAGAAACCACGGAAAGCTACAGATCAGAATTATCCTCCACACGCTGCTGAATTCGACCCAGCTAACTGGCTGGTGTCGAAAAATCCGCCCGCGTCAGGAGTCGAACCCTAGCGTGTCCCGATCAGATTCTATGCAGTAACACGTGCGTAACTCTAGTTCTGTTCAACAGTTTAAAAAATGCCAAAACAGTTTAAAAATGGCGTGGCATCCGAGGGAGAAAAGCTACCTTCACTCTCTAGAAGCAAAGCAGGAACCATCCATTTACTCATCAAGGAATCTGAACAAAAAACCTTGTTGATGTCTGCAAGAAGTATTGTACTTCAGCTTCTGTGTCAACGACCTCATCTCGATCGGTTTTCTTCCACGTTTTCCTTGATCTCTCCTTGGTTTGCAACTGGGCAAAAAATGTAGTTTCACTTTGTGCACGTGCAGCTGAGTTCTCATTTTACCAGCGATGGGATAAATAGGAGTGGGAAGTACTTCGTCAACGGTATTACACAAACAAATGAGTAGTTCTTTTTTGGCGTTGCAAATTGTTTTCTATTACACGGAAGTGAATATATATTTTTCAAATATTACAAACAACGCCTCATGACACCAGAAGCACTCCAATTTTTGTACATTTAAGGTAGTGTGTTCGTTAGATCGTTAAATGAAAGTAAAATATCTGTTCCTCAAGATGGTAAGAAAAAAGTTGATCCTTACCGGCCTAAGTTTTTAATAAAAGAAGTTTATTTTAGTACTGATTCTATTGAAATAATTTCGGGGGCATATGGTTTTTTAAGTTATTGAAGAAGTTATACGGTAAAAGTACTTCTTTCTTTTATTCAATACGTAGTGATTTTCTTTTAGGAAGCAGATGGTATTAAATGTAGCATACCTCATGGGGTATTGTGAGGAGTAGGTGATAAAAAAAACTGCTGCGAAATTCATCGCAACCGGAGGTACTGGCTATCGCCCTAGAAGTTATGTTGCACAAATCATGATGTCACCACTTTTTTTCTTGGGGTCTCCTGGGTAATCGTGCGAGAGACAAAATTTATTAGTAAACGTTGTTTTTGTAGAGTAATTATTCAATATTTCTCGTTTAACTATTCACAAATAATGATTTAAACGCTCCGTTCACGTTTACAAGCAGCTATTCTTAATCCGTAATGTATTAAATGGTCGAGTGTTCGACTACCGACTGCCACGAACATACCCCCTTAATTACGTTTAGTAAAAGAGTGGTGTGAAGATCGAGTAAACGGGTGCAGATTATAATTTTCCCCCATACGTCACACACATGCACATAAGGCCATATGCCACTGTTTATGACGGTGTATAAATGAAATTAATTACACTGAATCTATTGACACGAGTAGTACACGAGTTGTTGAAATTGTCTTTAAGAAACGAGCGCCCAACTGGGAAAAGAACATCGGCATTTGGACGTGTAAGAATTTAAGAGGCAAGTCACACACATACACATATGCCACTGTTTATGACGGTGTATATATGAAATTAATTAAACTGAATCTACTGACACGAGTAGTACACGAGTTGTTGAAATTGTCTTTAAGAGACGAGCGCCCCAACTGGGGAAAAGAACACCGGCATTAGGATGTGTAGGAATTTAAGAAGCAAGTAAGGTTCTCGCACCAAGCCGCGCTGGCTTCCCAGGAGCTAACGGACCATTTCACACCCATTCCGCACGGCTCGCGTGGCGTTGGCGAATTGGGACCGTGTGACGACTAGTCTTTTAACCGCCAGGAACATGAAACGAAACTATATAAATCTTCAGTAACGGAACGTTACGTTATATATGTTCTATAGAACATAGAATATGTTCCATGGAACAAAGAATATGTTCCATAAATCATCGCGTGAATAGCAATTATGTAACTGCGGAAGGCCTTTTCCTTGGAGCCTTCCTGTCGCATGAAATCAGGCTGTATCGTAAGCAGTGACGCATCGAGTACGCATGTTGTTGTTTGTTTTTTTTTTGTTGTTTTTTTTTTCAGTTTATAAGTTATTTTCAGTATATTATGTTCTAAGACCATCAGTAGAATTATTTAATACGTAACGTATTTTATACGTTATACTTTTACGTTACGCGTTATAATACGAACAAAAATGTTCTTCGTGGCGGCATTTCGTGAAGTTTCGAAATACAATGAAAAAACAGTAAATTTACATCAATCGAAACGTATTTAAATACTTCCATTTCGTTGAGGAACGTATCGAAATTGAAACTCCAGTTTCCATGTTTTACCTTGTTATCAGTTACGCACACCGCTCTCGCACTTCTTTTTCTTCTTTCCCTCCCAAAGAAACGACTGTCAAGTGTCAGTCAACTAGACCTTGCATCCAAATCAGTACATAACTTGCTTCCAAACCAGCCCTCTGCCACAATAATAGACGCATTTTATGTTTTGTCGAGGTGCTAACATCAATGTGTCATACTATTCGTACATTAAGTGGGTAGGGCAGGCAAAAGAGGATCGCTCGCCCAGTGTGACACTACTTCATGAGAGACACCAATTAAAAATAGTAATTGAAAATGAAATAATTCAAATATTTTTATTAAAAGTGCATTTATTAATGTTAACGATAATATTGTAACAATATCTATTATCAAGGGCAAGGTGGAAATCTTTTAACAAATTAATTGAATTTAATAAATTGTTTTATTTGAAATAAATTAATAGTAATAAATTTACTACTATTAAATTGATCCAATCCCTGACATTTTGCGTTAAGTATCTAATTATTACAAGAACTACGGCATGTCATACGTCGCCGATCAATCCTACAGAAAATGTCTCGCAATTCATAAGCAGGGAAGTTGCTAATAACGAGATGGCCTGGCAGGGGTGCCAAAAGAAAACAACAGGCCTGCATGCGGCAATAGATCTACGGAGGGGGGAAGGGCGCATAAGTTTTGCGCTCTTGTCGCAAAACACATACAGAATCAATTTCTCCGAGGAAGTAAAATAACATATTGTAGCAGTTATTCTGAATTAGAAGCATATTTTTCTTTTGTTTTGACTGAAAATAGATATGTGGGGCCTGGGTTACGTTGGTCCAGCTGTCCCCTTTCTGGGCGTTCCTCTTGTCTGATCAAACAGCTAGAATTTACTACATAGTATAGTACACTCTACCTCGTTGGGTCTGATACAACCAACAGATGCAGAAGCAATACAAGCATGTTATGTCAAGGAGATCTGAATCATCGATTGCCGCAAAAAAAAAGCTTGATAAAGAATTACATTGCTCTCTGCAGTTCTTACTACACAAGCTACTTGCAAATGTTAGTCAATGACATCGACCACAAATATTTTCTCAAATGATACTGTTACAACGCCAACCTCGATGGACGAAGTGGCTAGAGCGTGTGCCGACTCAACCCCTCGGTTCGAAGAGTCGCGGGTTCAAGTCATGTCCTAGGCGTGATTGTTTGTCCCTTGTAAAAATGAAAATAATGCATTGTTTCGACAACGGACTCCTCACAAGAATCAAACGATCCTCCTTTGATTACTCGTCGTCGGTTCGAGAAACTTCATTCACGACTAGTGGCTGACTGCAGAAGAAATGCTGCTGAGCAAAACCATACAAAATGGTTTTCCAAAGCACGCCCACTGCTCAAGAACAACAAATAAACTAACACTAACACTAAAATAAATTAAATAATTAAACAAAAACATCTTCACGAATACTGCAATACATAGTAGTATATAAACAGTACAAAAGCTATTTACATACCAAGAATACCAAACTAAAGAATAGGTTCCATAAATCATCGCGTGAATAGTAAATATGTAACTGCGGTAGGCCTTTCCCTTGGAGCCTTTCTGTCGCATAAAATCAGCTGTATCGTAAGCAGTGACGCGTCGAGTACGCATGTTATTTTCAGTATATGATGTTCTAGGACCATCAGTAGAATTAATACGTAACGTATTTAATACGTAATTGTATTTCATATAATTTTAATTACTAAAGTACTTGCAATCTAAAACAAGTTATTTCAATAATTAAAATGATACGAAATCCAATTGACTGGTTACGTATTAAATATTCCCACTGATTGCCTTAAAACAGTACTGAAAATACCAGAATTTATTAACAATCAACATAACTAGTATAAAATATAATCAAATATTTACTTTTCTCAGTGAAAAGCGAAACTGTTTCTTTTTTCTTCTTCTTCTTCTTCTTCTTCTTCTTGATTTCCCCGAGCTCCAGCGCGACTGACGACAGCATTGACTCCTCTTGAGACCGAATACATTTCTGTCAATTTCCGTGCGTATTCGAAATTGGTACTATACAGAATGACCGGGGAGAAACGTACGAACTTCGAAAATAAGCTCATACGACAACTTTAAGCATATTTTGTCTAATAAACTCCTTGGGTATTGCGAATGGCAAAGCCGCAATAAGCTCTCATACGTTTGTTTGAAAAATTACTTTCTATGCAAAAAATTTGCTTTTCAGAAAAAAAAACAATTTACACAATTCAACTGCTTTTTATTTGTGAGTTGAGTTTTCTTTCTGAACAAATATATTCATTTCTTTTGTAAATAATAAATACCTTACATGTTTCTGGAATGTTTGCATGTTGCTGAAATGCAAATTTCTGCATAGGAAGTACTTGTTCACACCAACTTTTGGGAGCTTACCGCGACCCAACCAATCGAAATAACCGAGGAGTTTATTAGACAAAATATGCTTAAAATTGTCTTAGCTTATTTTCGAAATTTATACGTTTCCTCCCTGAGCACTCTGTAGAATCTTCATTCCTCAGAAGAAGCAACTGATGGCAAGTGACAATCTCATAAAACGTTATTTTATTATGATTGTCTCTAGTTGGCCAGTGGGACTGCATATTACTAACATTTTTAAACACTGTTATTTAACTTACCAATGTACTTACATCAAACCTTACAACATAAATCTGTATATGCACAACTTCACTACAAGTTCATCAGATGAAACTCTAAGATGTAAAGAACTTCAATAATGATACTTAATTATGTTATTCTTGAGATGTGTTAACAATGCATCTTTAACACAAATGAAGCAAAGAAGATATTTACAAAAATTCTAAAGTTAACAACTTTGTTAAACATAGCTGGTATAATATTTCCACAATTTGGGGGTGTTTAAGACGAAAGTGTTTTCTATTTTTTTAATACTTGCTTTATACATGCTAACATTGACAGCCCCATGTATGAGAAATAATTATTAGATACAAAGTTAAACTAATGTCTGTAATATTACCAGCATATTTAAAGCCATGTTACCAGACTTTTGTAAGCAAATTTATTATAAAACTATATCAAAACAATCAACACAATGCTTTGACCCTGTAATTCGGAGTCCTCAACAGCTAATGAAAAATTAAAGATTATACACCACATTTCAAAATACCAAAGTGTTGGGCACTCATTATCTAAGAAGGTGCTGAATAACTTGTAAATGAAAGAGGTCACGAGTACATAATAAACTGAAAACCCAAAAAGGAATGGTTGGTATTAAAACGTAGAGATATACCCAAAAGTAAGCAAAAAGCTGGAAATGTATCCACGTTAGAGAAATAACAATCACTATTGTCTTCAACAAAAAAAAATAAAAAAAAATCAGGAAGCATGGCCGCAGTCCACAAGCAAGGGCTATTTAATAAACAAAATATGTTTCTCTAAGGGAGAATTGTATTTATCTAGTTTTATAATAAATTTCATAAAAATAGCCTGTTAACACACTCTTAACTATAAATGTTTGATACATTGGCACTTTCCTTAACCTTCTTTTAATTCATTTAAATGAATTCCAACAGTAATCATACAATCCCAATTAATTTAACAATATTATCTAACAACACTGTCATTTCAAAAATTATATCGAATTCTACATTTATTGACAACCCTCAGAAATGAAAAGAATGGTGAGCTTCATTCACATTCCACCAGAATAAATGAAGATTAATTGCTCACAAAAGATATAATTTTATGAGAATTTCAATATCATCTGAATATAATGAGAACATGAAATCCTGTCATTAAGAATTATTTTCCATTGGTCAACAATTACTTAATACTTGAATAAAAAAGATTGGGTAATTTAAAATAACCAATGGAAGACAAACTACACCAGCACCTTTTGGCATTAAAACTGTAGCCTTTATAACAGATTGTTCAACATCAAAATTACAAATGCAATTAATTAATCAATACCAAATATTGACAAATTCGTGGTATTAATGAAATAATAATCAACTGAAAACCCTTCAAATTGAATTTCACTGGAATAACTGCATATTGATTATCATTTATTTCCAAAAAATAGCCTTAATTTACCTGTAATTTGATTAAATTACTTAAAAAATGAATTTGTCATTGTCATGTTATTGTCATTCCTTGCTTTACCCCTAAATGGATAAATAATTCAACAGACAGTATTGGTCTGTCAATCTTTTGAGTACCTAAAAGATCTAATTTTACATTTCCCAAAATACAACATAGAAATATCATTAACAATGCATAATATTGTGAAAAACTTCTACCACACTTCAATCAAATCTAAAGACTGGCAATGATAAAAATAATTACTTTCATATTTTGAAATGAGGACTGATAATTTATCCCAATAAGTGACAGAAGAGAAAAATTCCTAATAAAACTTGCCATAGAGAAATTTTCCGACCTTGGAAATTATTGACAACAAGTCATAAACAAAAAATGATATTTAATACTTCACAATATTTTCTGTGCAATTTTATGCAAGTCTAGATTCAATAAGTGAATACAAACAAGGAATATGTCAAAATTTAATTCATGACATTGTTATTGAAGTTTCTCTCAGATCCACACTTTTTTCAATCCATGTCAGAACATAAACAATGTGCTTGAAATGCTTTTTGGATTTTTTTTATAAAGACTTACTGGCTTGTCTTTCCCAAGAAATTGGGTTTTCTGAAACTTCATAAACAAATTCTTTGATAGATTGGGGTATTTAAATCTATGTTTAATAAACAAACGTACTAAAAAATTATGTATCATAAATGCCAAAGATACTGAGATAACAAAAAATATTGGAAAAATTGAATAGTATACAATGAAATGTAAGTAAATATACTAATGCAAGAAATATTGGTGATGGCAATAGTCCTGTCAATTTCCCATAACAGTGCAGTGTGAAGTGTCATGGAATATTAGATAACTTATATTTATTAGTAACAAGTTTCTGTATTTGAGGCGTATAATAAAACTATTGTTAGAAAACACAAATGGAAATCAAACAAGAAACCGTCTATTTCTTGCATTTCTATTCCAAATAATACTTACAAGCAGTAACTCGGAAGTAAAGAATTAGTACAAATATGATCCTTTCAACAGTCGCAGAAGGGATTAAAAAATGCTTCTGACGACAGGGGGTCTTTGCCAACCGTAGGTTTCCACCCCTCATTATAAACTTGAACAAAAACTGGGTCACTCAACCTCTTCACACCCCAAACAACGCCTCATTTGGCGCATTTCTCGCCGAAATTAATGTGCTACTCACCTTTGAGTTGGGTAGGCAAGGCTTGGAAGGGACGAAAAAACACTCGTGACAACGACAGCCGTTCAAACACCGCACCACAAACGCAAGGACACTGCAGATCACTACATCACAAGTTGACACTCGGCTCCTGTCGCGACGCCGGCTGCTCCGTCGCCCACGCCACTGCTCTCCAACGAGCCCTCAAGGCCCGCCTACGGCACAATCATTGTCGAAACGACAAAATTCCCTCTATTATCTCACTTCACAGCTCCACACGCTACCGCCAACGTACACTCAACTCGGACCGAACGCACCAAACCCACTTGGGAAACTGTTGTGTTGACGGTCGGCGCGGGCAACGCTGTCGCCACCTGGTAGTATAATTTGAAACTAAAAGACCAAGATGATTCCGTGGCGGCGCACGAAATATCGGTGAAATTCTGTTTCTGTACGATTCTGTTACTTGAATTGAAGTCTGTCTTTTAATTTTGAGATATCATTCTACTAATACGTGTCATACCCACACACTTTTTCATTCATAATTTTAAGGAAAATATTAAAAAAAGTATCATAAACGTAAGATTCACGCTTTAAGCGTCACCTATCAAATGACAAATGTACTATCAAATGTATGAGGTGTGGAGGCTGTTGTATGAAATAAATTAAGCGACATTATTGAATGTGTCTATTAAATAACAATACCATATTCTAAGAAGCGTCACCTAATCCAATACCGAAAGGAAAGTTACATAAAGAAGTGATTTACTAGTAAATAATATTCACAAATCATTTCATTTTCTAAAAATTAAGAAACTTCTTGAGTAGTTTTGAATGTTACTAAATCTTACATTATTTTTGTAAAGATCACAGAATAAAGTGTATTAGTTAACGAAATACTAAATTTAATAACTAATATTTATTTTTTACTGGGAGAAAACATCTTATTTTTGCAATTAATAAAAAAATTAATTTTCTTCGAAGGTTAAGGTAATTATTGTAATATAATAATCAAATAGTTATTGGATCATATTCATAATTCAGACCACTTTGAGTAACATTTAAGGTATCGATGTACCTTTTCAGAGGGGTAGTAAAGCTGTGACGAAAGGGAACAAGGGGGGAAAAATTAATAAAAAATGAACGTTCGTACAATTTTTTAAGCGAAACTTCCTTTCTGGCTGTACAATAAATCGTACGGAATAAAGAGAATGGATCCATAGTAGTGTAAAGAACAGTATCTAGCAAAAATGTGTGTCTGTCGGGGACGAAAAAAAACATGACGACAAGGAGTTACAAAACCTATATTTTGCAAAAATTGGTTGGAATGTCTTTTGCTATCAATTCTTTTAATAAAATGGATTCAATATATTTGCATTCAATTTATCGGAAAACAACATTCTTTTGTCAATATTTCGGGAACAGTTTCTCAGAGATGGCAAAGGGAAAGCGATAGTGAGTTAGCACTTACTAGTGGCCTGCAGCCACAAAAATGCTCTTCAATAAAACCACATAAATTGTTTCCTAAAAAGTAGCACGAACACTTCTCAACAACGAACAAAATACTCTCACGTAATACTAAAATAAATTCAATCCCTATTTCAACGAAATACCTTTACGAACACTGCAATAACAACAGTACAACAGTGTTCTTAACTATTTACCAAGAATATCAGAAAAGATTGTTGTTACGCAAAACGTAATTAACAACTATTTAATGGGCGGCCGCCTCTCCGTTGGAGCCTTGCTGTTGCACGAAACTGTGCCGTAAGCAGTGGCGACCTACATACGAGAATGCAGTCGATACGCGCAGTAAGAGAATGGGCGGGATAACACAATCAAATATTTGTAGGGTTGGGTAGTATTTAAATACTTGTATTTGAAAAACAGTACTTCTGACATTTTTGGTCGTGCTTTTTGGACACGTATTTTGGATATACATTTAAATACATAAAATATGTTATTTTAAAAAACCCTAAAATAGTATTTACTAAAAATAAAATTCGCGGCTCTTATTTTTGCTTGTGCAAACATGTTTATTGTATTGGTTTTCTGTCCTGAATAAACAGACACTAAACTATTTTTATGATTAACTATTTATTTCTTGAGGTCAGAAAACCAAAACAATTAAGTAAACAAGATAACAAGCGTTAATATATTCCTTGAAACATATTTATATAAACATTATTTATCATAGGTAGTTATTGTTCAGAAATTTGTATGTCAATTACTAATTTTTGTAATTGACAATTACAATATACTGTTGCAATGATAAAGGTATGTTACAAACGTACGAGTATTTACTGTCTTTTGAATAATTCAAGTATTTTAAATTCGTATGTATTTAGCAAATCGAAAACTAATGTTATTGAGTACGAATTTTAAAACTTTTTTAAAAGGATTTTGGCGAAAATACTACATTTTAAAAATATTATGCCCAATACTGGACATTTGCATTGTTCGGTCAAAATAGAAAGGTTTAATTATGTTTGTATTTTTCTCGAGTTTCTGGGCATCAAACATACACCCCCCTGACATTGCCGGAAGCTACATGGTTTTCTTTCAATTTCTGCTCTTCACAGTTTTGAAATCACATTGTTTCTGGACGTTTTTCCATAGTGAACGGCACACGTATTGATTTGCTTGATTTATTAATGTATGTTTTCGGACACGTCAACTGGTATGGTTACTAGCCCAGTTAGCAGCGTGAACGTTTCATCAAGGTAGTCAAGGTTGTTTTTTTTTATTTTTATTTTTTTTTTTTTACAACCACCAACCCGTCTGGGTGAAGCTTTAAAGTTCCCGACATGTGTAGTAGTGTAGCACATATACGTGTGTGTGTGTGTGTGTGTAAGTAAAGGGTGAGGACAGGACAAGGAAGAGGAAGGAAAGATCGCGCGCGCTGTGTTAATTTTTCTTTTTGAACAAATATATTCCATTCCTTCGTAAATAATAAACAATTTACATAATTTTGGAGTGTTTTGATGCTTCTGCAATGCATATTTTAGCCTAGAAAGTATTTTTCCAATCCTTTCTTTTTTACTAGAAAGTCTGTTTTCCTATCCCCAGCCCTTACACACACCTACACTAACATGCACTACAACTACCACACGTGCCGGGAGACTAGTCGGGAACTTGGAGTTGGTCCCGAAGGGGGCAACTGGTGGGAGATACCTGGTTGAGGAAAACCCCGCTAGCCGACTGTAGATCGGCGCCGGATGTCGTCATCTAGCTGGAGAAGATCACTGCCACCTCACGAGGTGAAACATGCACAACACTTGAAACATAAACTAATGACCTTTGCCGTTCACGCGCTCGCAATTACTAACAATCAATCAGTTATTAAATATTCCGAAGATGAGTAATTTGTTACAGAATGTTTTTACCGTGCGATACCGTCAAAATATTGTTGAGCAGGAACCGCACCTTCATTGGGTGTTGGCAGGTGTCATTTTTCGGGGTACCGGTGCGGTTCGTCGGTTGCACCAGCCCCTGCTAACAGACGCCCCTGCTATCAGACGCCTCTGTTAACAGACGCCCCTGCTAACAGACGCCCCTGCTAACAGACGCCCCTGCTAACAGACGCCCCTGCTAACAGACGCCCTTGCTAACAGACGCTTCTAACTCACTGAAAATCGATTTGGTACAAGCAATTACTACGGCGATGATAATTTTGAAATTGCAATAAGACCCGATTTCCCATATGCAAGTATCATACAAGGTCATTAGGTGTTGGGAACTTTTTTACGGGAGTATAACATTATCAGATACTACGATTCATTGGTAAGTTCAAAGCCATATACTGAAAGACCAATATTTGCCCAAAGCTGGGCATAAATACATTTTCAACACATGAAACTATTTTTAAAACAGTTTAGATTCGGCGACGCCACTTTTTACTAGTGACATTGTAAATGAAACATTTTCAGAAGTGGGAGTTTTGATCATGTTCGACTTCATCAGGTAGATGCAGATGATATCACAAATGGTGATTTTAGACTGCAATTCTAAAGATGTAATATTTACTAAGGCCTAAAATAGGAATTTCATCTTCAATATGTCCTTGGCAGTATGTACAAAGTTACCGTGACACAATTTCCTGAGAATGTATGTTGAATAATGGATGTTAGATCCAGTTTTTTGAAGAAAATTGGATATAAACGTCACTTCCGGGCGCCCAATTCGAAATGACTGTCTCAATACCGCAGACTGCTGTGACTGCAATGCCAATGTGTGTTAATAATAATAATAATAATAATAATAATAATAATAATAATAATAATAATAATAATAATAATAATAAATATAATAGATAACATTACTTATAAAATAATAATTGTAATACTAACAGTACATGATAACAATTATGGTAACAGCTACATATGGTTTAACAGTATTCCTTGATTAAATCTTGAAATGGGGAGGAGGAGGCAGGTTATGGCCAGATTTTTTTCCTTTTTCCACACTTTCCACACCTAGTCCTACTGCAGCACCTCAAATCACATTGCACATGTTAGTCATTGAGGTATTCCTGAATGCTATAGAAACGTTTTTCCCTAAGGAAGTGTTTAAGTTACATCGTTGCCTCGATTATCCACGCCTGAGGTGCCTCAGGGCATCAACTGGTGTCTCTGCACTGCCTCCCTCCAGGAGGTCCTAGGTTCGAGTGCCGACGGTGGCAGGATTTTCGACATTAGCTTGTCAGCTATGCCGAATTCATTCGCTGTCTGGACGAGAATGCGAGCGGCCGACTCCGATTGGTAGTTTTTCGTGTTTTCTCCAATCAACACCAGACAAATGACGGAGCAGTAACCCTAACAAACGGTCTAGGGACCATGCGCGATCTTTCCTTCCCCTTCTTTCTTCTATCCTCTCCCCGTAGTTACACGCACTTACACTTACGTCCACCACACTACCACAAATATCCGGAAACCAAGCTGGGGCTAGGGCGGTGTCCTAGTGGGAAAATCCCCTCTAGTTGGGAAAAATACCGCAAGGGGTCGTGTAGGTCGAAGACGGATCTCACTTCACAGCCGGGGGGGGGGACTCTCGTAACAAAACCCAGCACAACACTTACGGATTAATGACAATCGCAGTTGACACGCCCGAAAATAGTAACCTACGTTTTGATGATGCTAATAGTTAAATTTTAGTACAGATACATTTTTTACATGAGTACAGTAATACATGTCAACATTTCTTTATTTAGCGTGAATATTATATTCAATTAAAAAATTGATGCTATTCTAAAATGCAACACAAGAACAGGAAATATTTAATGATATATAGTATTTTCTTTGGAGCTTTTCTGTCTTATGGCATCAACTGTGTTGTAAGCAGTTGCACAGTGAGAATTAGAATTCAGTTGGTACATGAAATGTAAGAATATACAGAATAATATAATCAAATATTTCTATTTTTCAGTTAAAATCAAAACAGTCTTATTGTTTTTTGATTTTTTCTGAGTTCCTGGATATCTAACAAAACCATAGACACCTCTCACATTGTTAGAGGCTGCATAGTTTTCTTTCAATTCTGCACCCATTGGAAATTAAAAATAAAGTTGAGGAATTTTAAATAAATTTAAATTTAAAGAGAATGTTTTTACTGAAACACATTGCAAAACATTTAAAATACGATGTATTATGTCTGTATTATCTATTTGACACATGAACACAATAATATAGTAGAAAGGAAAAAACACAAATGTTTTGAATATATTATAATTCTCAAAAAGGATTATTGTTTTGTTTTACACAAAAATTAAATCAATTTGTTTAATCAACTTAATTTTACTTACATCAATGATGCCTTATTTGTCCTAATTCTGGAATGATTATTTCAGTCTTTTCAAAACAACTTAAAAATTATTTTTAAGTACTTATTGAATTGTAAATTTTGCAGTTTCAATTCATAATTTATTACGTGGAATATCAGAGGAGAAATAAATATAACACTATATCATTTTTCTGTTAAGGATGTGAAGCAAGTTGGCAATAAGGGCTGAGCAACAAATTTTCTCTTCAGCGAGCAACCCACAATTTAATTTTCAATTTCAATTCATGCCTTATTTTGAGTGGTGAGACTCAGGCAATCAGGCCTGCTCTTCTATCTGACAATGCAACTTCTTTCATTATCTCACTGACAAAAAAGGTATTACTTGGGCATTGAAACAGACAATTTGAATTTAGCTCAGAGAAGCCTTCTTTTAGGCTTAAGGATCTTTTATATGCAGTATATCTACAATGTGGGACAGCAGACTTTACTTCCCCTCTGAAGGTAAGCAGATTTCACCCTTAAAAATCCATGACGTTGACTGGATTTGAGCCCACCAATTTGGGTATAATAGTCCAATATACTGTTGTACCAAACAAAGCTGCAGACTACCTGTAATCAATGATAAAGCTCAGTAAAATGCTACCCAACTAAAATTGAATAATCTACTCTGACTTTGCCGGACAAATTTTCTTTCAGATTAAAAATGCCTCTCACATGAATTACAAAATACTAACTTGCTTAAAAAGTTTAAACAAGCAACATATTTTTTAATCATACAGATGATACATTAATTGATATTTTTTATTTCAACTCCTGTGTATCGATGTATTGTGTAATCGTGTGGGATGATTTGGACAATTTTACATTCTTTTAAAACTATTTCTAAACAAAATGAAATCAATCTCTTCATAGGTGTGCGCAGTTTAAAACAAGATGAAGGAGGAGAGCAGTTCAGTTCTAGATTCCCCTGGGTCCCTTTTTCCATTTTAAAAATTTTTTTAAATTTTTGCATGACATATTTTATTATATATTTACATATTTACATTTCTACATGAGAAAAATACATACATTGTGACAAATACAAAAACTTTCTAAAAATACTGCGATTTCATTCCTTCTTTTTATAAAATTTTGTTCGAAGTGAAGAAACTTTTCAAAAATAAGCAAAATAAAATTTGACAGGAAAGCTGTAAATTGACTAATTGGTAAGGAAATTTTATCATTTTTCAAGTAGCAATTAGCTGAAAAATAATTTGTATTTGCAAACAACTCTCAAACTTACACATCGAAACAGCGTGTGATTCTTATATCTCCTTATTTATTCAAACACCCGAGCCTGGGGTGTGAGACCCGTTCACCCTGCCCAAAAGCTCCCCTGGAATCAACAGTAGTCTCCTGTAACGTTTTTCTCCTAAGTTATTCCTATATGTATATTCAGAAAAATAATAAATTCAATTATTTTTTTACGGTGCACTTTGAATTAAATGATGAAATCAACAGTACACACACCATGAGATTTGCAGAGAAACTGTTCAATTCAATCAAAATCAAAACATATCAAATCCACGATGTTGGATGACATCATATGAGAACTGAAAGAAATGATGAAGTAAAATTCACTAAGCATAAAATGTGAGAAAAATGGAAAAAGAAATCTAACTCTGTCTGCGATACATCTGTCATAGGAGGTGGTGGGTACATAAAGTGCAAAGAGCTGATGAGCATGATTGCTGATGAGATATTAATGAAAGTTAAATGAAACACAATTACTATAATTATTATTTGACACATTTTGTAGGAAAGGAAGATGGTAACATTACAATATCGGATGTAGATAGTAACTTTCCTATTGTTTTGATACTCATATGTACAAACTTTTTATTAAGGTCAGAATAAAACTATAAATTTGCATTCAAAAACAAAGAAACAAATATTTTTTTACATACAAGAAAATAATAATTTGGAACAATGAGCCTTATTTATGTCTGGCAATACTCTCAGCCTTTCAGTAAAAATGAAATTGAAATTGGTTCAGCCATTACGCAGATTATCCTAGACAAATAGGCAAACAAAAATCATGAAAACAATTGTTTGTTTTCATTTCTTCTAAAATAACACAGAGGCACTTCAATTTTATTTTCATAGATTTACAAACAATTTCTAAGAAATTTCCAATGCACATGTGATGATAACAATTATACCGCCAGTAGATAAATATTTAACAAAATAGGCAATTATTTAGTACATAGAAATTGTGTTTGGATATTTTTTTTATATTTCAAATGAAGATAAGTTACCATCTAGGGCTGAGATGTTGCATCCTGGGGGACACATTCCCCCCAATAACCAATCTTTGCAAGATTCTAGCGTCAGATGAATAAACAGAATCGGAAGTCAAATTATAAATTTAAGCATTTTAATTCAATATCAGTACATAAGTAAATATTTGGTGTGCAAAAATGTGTAAATTCCAAACCACAAAATATTGCAGGGGCAACCCTCATATCTCCCCCAAGTTATGCCTAGGAATAAGATTAAAAAAAGTGTAAATTCCAAGAGCAAAATATTGTAGGGACAACCCCTGTCCCATTCCCTCTGATCTATATTAGTAACTGTGCTCATATGATAGTTACAAAGTCTATATTGTTATAGAACCATCACATTGTGCATACAATTAGTGATAAATATTCCACATTTACTTGATGGCTACTACTCAGAGTTCTGAATTAAAAATGATGCTTTTCTTAAAACAAAATTACTACATTTGACCAATTGTATTAAATATTGTTAATTGTAATATGTATCTATGAGTGAACGCTGTTGCAATATTGCTATTGAAATTTACTGTAGTAATAAATTATTTTTTATAATTGGCTGTTGTGAATACAATATACTGATTGTACTACAATCTGATATCTGTGTGTATATAACTGTGAATTATTTGGTTACTAATGATTTTAAATGTTATTGGAATTGTTGATAAATAAGAAAGTTACATTATTAGAAAAATATAAGCAATTATAATGTACAGTAAAACTTGCTCAATGCGGATCATGCATAGTGTGGAACTCTGTCTAATGTGAACATTTAATTACAATGTAATCTTCGATTTTGGCAAGGTCAAAAGTATTTATAGTTTTATTTATATTTACAGGTATAATTATTTATGTCTAGTGTTAGCAAATTTTCCAAACATGTTTTGAATGAACGGCTCCAAATTTTTCTATGAAAATTTGTATAACAAAACAATTTTTACTTGTGTACAATATTCTTAAAGTGGCATTTCAATTGAAAAATTCAGGGAATGAAAAATTGAGAAAAATGAAGGGAAAACAGGAAGAAAGAAAGAAAAAAATATTTTAGGCAGCAAATGATAATGACTTGTAAAAGGGTGGTCAAAACCAAAAAGTTAGACCAGACCCGATCAAATATGACCAAAAAGATGCAAGGGAAAAAATCCCGGAGTTGGGAGTGAGAGAGCTATTTAAAGGTGTTTCTCAATGTCTTTTATTTATTGTTATTTATTATTATTATTATTATTATTATTATTATTATTATTTTTATTATTACTATTACTATTATTATTATTATTTTGCCTATATCTCCGTAACTATCAACCCTTCGGAAATTATGCGTTCAACAAAGTAAAAGAAGACAAAATGTCTACAAAAAGTTCCTATGAGGTTTTGTTGTAAAATTAACCTAGGTCGAAATGTTGACATCGCTGCCTTTGACGTGGCGTCAGACGAACATCCAAGATCATTTGCATTTCTCCGGTCGTGGAAGTCTTGTGAAGCATTTCTTTCTTACGAGAACGTGAGTGTATTGATGCCCTCACGCTAAGTGGAATTTGAATGCCCGTGTATCTATTTTCCCCTTCATTTCTTTATATTTTTCTGTATTGGTTTTTACTTCCACGTATACGTACGTATATACGAATAATATACGTAGGAGGATTTTAGGCATTTGCGGGCTACTGATTCCGAAAACTTGAAAAACTCTATCGACTACACTATTCACAGGATTTCCAAAATGAATATTTCCTTATTGATATTGCCCTAGTCGTAGATATTGAAAATTTAAAATGGATAATTTAAGTTCTTGAAGGTGATTTTCATGATGTCCCTATGATGTTTTCAACATTTTCTCAAAAATGGAACCACATTTTTAATTATTTTTTTCGAGTCAATAATACAAAATAAGCTTATAAAGATGTTTTCACTCTTAATCTCCGCCCAATTTTCGAAAATTCGAAATTTTAGTAATAGAATGAAATAAAATTTACCAATGATCGTTGGTTCATGTCGACATGAAAAGAAAAATAATGTCATTAAAAAACCTGTAGGAAGTTCAGAAAATTAATGTCGAATTTACTGTATCATTCGATGACAATCAACAATTCTCATCACAAATAACATTATGATCATTCACTTGATTCATTTCCACAGTGGAATCGAGCTATCAGTGGACGCCTTACATAATCTGCTATCAATTAAAGGGCATGAAAGGAAATTGAAAATTTTGTACATCGAATCATCCGTCCAAAGCACGTCACAACACCAAAAGCACGTCGAAAACGAGCAACAGTTTCAAATAGCAGAGGAGGAAGTCACTAAACAAGAGATAACTTTATCCCAAGAACAGTACCCAGAATGCCACAGCGTGACATAGAGCTGGAATTTGTATCATGAAATGTAAAATGAATAGATGTTATTTATTGTAAATATTCACTAATTGACTTATGACTGTTTCAACATGTATTATTTTCTGATTATGGTTTTTCCTAATAATGACAAAGCTATGAATATGAATAGTAAACATGTAATATAGTGGTAACGTTTAACGTCTAATTTGAAATAGTAAATAAGTGTTGATGTTTCTCTATCCGGCTCCCCGTGCCAGGGACGATAACGCCCAATAATATTACCTAGAGGTGGATGAAATAAGGTGTAAAGAGTGTAGATAAGAATTTGTAGATTTGAAAAGTTTTAGTAAATATAAAACATGTTCACATTCTGTAATATAATAAATGTCACAAAAAAGCTGGAGATATAAACACAAATGTAAGACGATCAAGGTGTGCAGGTAGAAGCGTAGCTCATGGACTCGCACATACCTCGTCAAAACTGAAAATACTAAGTGGCAACGTAATACAATTGTAAATAACACGTAAATAATAAAAACCAGTGGTGTTAAAACAGCACTACTTTCTCGCGGTTACGTAATACTATTTACACCACAATTTCACTCGAAATTAACATATCTCAGTCATCTTTCTTTTTTTCTTTTTCTTTTTTTTTTAATCGTAGAACATTAGGTTGGTAAATTAAATAGTGTCAATTGCAACAGATAATCTTTCTGACATTGAAATCGTTGTATATGGTGTGCAGTGTATTCACGAACATAACCGGAGAGTTTTTAGCGTTATTCTGCGTAAGCAGTATGCAAGAAAGCAAATAATTAAAAGTCAATAAATAATACGATACAGATAGCAACACCGTGATTTGATAGCAAACAAATGGAAATAGATCGAAAAATATATAATAGTGTTGTAATATTCTCCAAATATACTCGTTTTAACACGAATTGCACGAAACTTCTTGTCTGAACATGCAAATCAAAATGCTCTATACGTTTTCACACCTAATAAAATTTCGTCGAATTGTGTTTACTAATTCTACTGCATTACAACTTCTGCATTCAGAATTCATCATGTAAATGGTTTAAGGGGAGTAGGGATATCAGAATTTACGAAAAACTTCGCAGAATACATTTCTTCTCATAATACGTCACAGTTTTTCTGTTTCACTAAATAAACTAGTGGGGCTAATACAGCACGTACATTTTCGCCTTTAGCAATAGGCATGTAAAACTTTTTATACTAGTTATGAAACACAATTTTTTTAAAATAAATTACAAAATGAATGTTTAATCAATGGAAATTTTAGACATTCATTGGCCTTTACATTAAGCCCCTGGGTCATTTAAACAAAAAATGAGCTACAATGTTTTTTATTAAATTTGGTTTTCGATAGTATGAACGACATTAATGCGAAGGGTGCAGGTCTCATTTTGATTGAAAACCCTGATTTTTCGACAGTTGCAAAAATTCAAAATTTTTTCTACATTATAATTTTTAACCAGCAAAATTTATAATTTTATTATACGCATTCAATTTCGGCTAATATCAAAGGTAAGAGTTTATTTGTCTATTTATTTACACCAAAAAACAGTTAGAAACTGTGTGTGACGTGCTAGGGGAGAAGTTAATTTGAAGTTACATTTATTCCAGAAGCAAAACAAGGGACCATCTCAGCATTTGTTCAAGGATTAGGGAAATTGGACGTGTATAGTCTCTAATTGTATAGAAACAGTTGTGCAACAGAAAACATTTTACTTGGGACTTTTGTATCGAATTTAATCGTTTATATGTCATCTGGCAATGTATTGTAAAATAATGTACATGTATTATATGTGAATTTTTGTAGTGAGCTGTTGATAATGTCACCTGATGAAAATGATTACTACGTCGAATGTTGTAGATATAGGCAACGGCGTTTGCTGAAAATATATTCCCGCCCTTAAGTAAGTCATTTTTGACAAAAAACCACTGCTTCATACATGAAGAGACAAGAAAATGGTAGAATACCGGCTTACAAGACTTCCTAGGAGTGAGGATCATTTCGTTGCTTCCAGTTCACCGAGAGAAGTGTAAGAGCTCTTTGTTAAGGTAGTTAGAGCGAGATAAGTGTTATGTTTAACATACCTTTTTTATTGTATTAATCGAAAGATGAGAGCTTTTTTAAGAAAAAATAGTATAAAGAAACTAAAAATTGCCTGTTTGACACAAAATTTCGCAAAAAATACGATTTTGAAAAATTAAACATGACAGCATTTGAAGATCTGATTTTAATGAAATATTTCATTTAGAACAAAAATTGTATCTACATAATTAAAGTAGTATGACAAAGTCGAAAAAATTAAATTTCTTCAATTTTTGAAAAATCAAAGTTATCCACCATCATGAGACCTTCGCAATTTTCTTAAATGTCAGTCAGACTATACAACAACAAAATTGAATCAAAATTGATGGAGCCGTTTTTTGAGAAAAAATGTTTAAACAAAATTAAAAATTGCCTATATTTCACGCCAAATTATGCGAAAAGTACTCAGATATACGATTTTATTTTTTAATATATCTTTAAGGAATAGATTTCATGAAGGAAAAAATGTCTGTCAATGGTTTAGTTGTAGGAAGTCCCCAGGAAAATATTGATATTTTCCAATTTTCGAAAAATTACAGTTTTCAACTTATATGACACCTGCTTCATTCCCTTAAACGTCCTTTAGACTATCCAACAATAAAATTTAATTAAAATCGATGCTGCAATTCTTTTTGAAAATGTTGAAAATGTACCAGATGCTTCATTTAAAGTATCCCCCAAATTTAAAATATTGTTTTCAAATTCAAGGGACACGACATCAGCCAGATCGATCGGGGAGTATGCATTTTGGGGAAAATCGACTGACCGGTTTAGTCGCTAACGTTGTTCACAGACTGACAGACGTTTTGCCGTCCATCGACTTTTCGGTATCAAGGACCTACAAAACGTGAATTCTGGGTACACCAAGTGTTAGAGGATATTTTTCTTAATTTAGCAACTCATTCACTTTTCCACACGGGCCTTGTAATAAGAGTTTTTCTGCCGAAAATTTGCCGTTAACGCGATAGAATTATCGGTGGATGTTGACAATCGAAAATGTAGTGGAAAGTGGGGCAAGTTCTCTGATTGGATAGAGGTATCGTTGCGAGAGGTCGCTTTGAGGCGGCAATTAAAGGATTAACGGGACTATTAGCTTCAACGAGAATCCTCTTTTTTGTTCTCTAATCGCACACCATAGGCCTACTTTTTGGCTAGTTTCACAAGTGTTAACCTCGGCTTTCTGGGAGAATGGCGTCATCATTCAACATTCAGAACTGTTGGCTTCATCTCTAAATGACTTTCCCAACGCAGAAGGCAATGTCACGTTGCTTTCACTGTGAAGAATTCCCTTTATTATTTGTCTGCATACGGAATATATTTTCTTACCTGAGAAGTTTCCTACAGCTTCCTCTTCTGTCGATAACGTTTGCCGATGGCTGCTCTGCTAGTTTCTAGTCAAGTTAGCTTACTATTTTTGCACGTTTGCATTTACTATTTACATTCTGTTATGCACTGCTACAAAATCGACATTAAGATTCTAACGAAAATGTAAGTTTTGAGGATAACCTATACCAAAAAACACAAGAGTGTGTGAGAAAAGAGCACTGAGGACAAAATCTTTGGGCACTGGCTGACATGGATTGTGCCTCAGGCACCCATTATTAAGGGTGATGAAGGTGATAAAAAATTATCACACACTCCCTCTAATGAATTCTTGTCCTCTACTGGAAGTTGAAAAAGTGATATAGAATAATCTGAACTGTAATAGGATTTTAATCCCATCACGCTAATTATCTTTTTACATTTTGTTTGCTTACCACGAACGAAATGATTAACACATATTTTAATTTTGATATTAATTTCAGGATAAATTATGACAAAATGACAATACATTTTTCAGAGAACACTTAGACCCCCCAAATCTTTGAAAGCCTTGGGGCCCCACCTTACTGAAAGACAGCCCTGCGAAAGCAGTGCTTGTGTCCATCTGTAATAAACATTTGAGTCTAAAAGTGTACCCATGATTTTAAAATTTTTGTTCTCAAGAAAAAGTGTACTAAATCACATGATGTACGAGCAACTTGAAATAAAACTTGATTTTCTAAAAATGTATACAAATATTTAATATTAGAAATGCTAATTTTCTCAAAATCCATTCTAAATTTATCCTATAAAATTTTCATGTAATGAAAAGATGTTTGGCTCTTCTAAAATATTCCAAAAGCTTATTTCAATTAAACGATGACAAAGCTGATAAATTAAGAAATGTGAAAAATATGCAAGATTTGCAACTTTTTTTGATAGAACACAATATTTAGAATTCAAATGTTCCAGGGAAAAAAATCTATACCATTGAGTAAATTGATAATATATCTATGGATTACAATTTACTACATTCTATTAAATTAATTAGTTTTGAGAAAATTGTTCAGCAAGGGTTTTAAAAGCTAAAGAAACTTTCAAACACTGTTGCTGAAGAAACAGATGCTGACAACAAATGTTATTGCAATCAACAGATTCAGTATCACAAAGCACGTTATTGATCATGAATGCAACAAAAAACCACAACAATATCATCAATTTTACTGATAAAGTGTGATTTAGAAGATACAATGTAGCAGCCATAGTGCGTCAAGTTTTAGCATCTTGATAAAGAAAGCACACATGACAGCTGAAGTACATAAATTACAATATCATTATGGTCATTTTAATGTTTCAAATAATATGAGTAAGACCATGCTCTCCATATTGAAGCACCACAAGTTGGTCTAAATTGTCAGTTTCTACTGAACCAAGAACTATTTCAAGGATCGAAGTTCCAAGTTCATTTTCAAGAAGGGAAACTTTTTTGGAGATATTTAGAAGAAACTAAACATACAAAGTTGAGAATTAAAAGAGAACACTGACCCTTGATAATATTTTTGAATAAGTGCCAGAAGTGCAGTGAATGATAGATCTTTTGAAAGATATGTAATAGAGATTTTGTAAGTCACTTAAAGGTTGGGGGAGTAAAAAAGCAGAAAATATGGCATTTTGTTCTAAGGCATCAGACTTATTTTGATTAGGCTATGCTGTTTGCAAAAGTTCATGGATGATGCAGGTTTATGAAAAACTTGCAGAATGAAATATTCAATTAAAATTCCCACCAACAGCAAAGCAATAGTAGAATGATGAAAGATCTTTAAGCTTACAGCTAGAAATTTATGTTGTCAAATAAGAATGGAGAGGTAATAATGGTATGTTGCTGGAATGGAAACAAATTCATTCACCAGAAATTAATTATGAAATGTTGAGTCAAACATTGAAATGTTAAGTTTGATAATTTGATAAATTGAAGAATGACTTTCAATGACTAATATTATATATTATGCTGAAGAAATAAGTTTACCAAGGCTGGGTTACATTTAATGACACATTGAGATTCAGATTTAGTGAAAAAACGTATTATTGTTGAAAAGGTAACCAAGTGATAATGTATTACATTAATGATGGAATAATCAAAATATATGTTGTACAAGAGTGATATTTTGATCAAACTCTTGTCCACATTAAAATAAAAACACATGTATGGCAGAAATTAATCATTGATTTGACCATAATTAGCGTTTCTGCAGTCCATATTGGGCAAAAATTGATTATTGCAAAAGATTTGAAATTTTGAGTAATGGTTCCATACATTATAAAATTGATAATAAACAACAATGTTTAAACTTCCATTGTATTGACGACAAGCGTTACTACCCCTGGGACAATTAGGAGGCAAAATTAGCAGTGTCCCCCCTCTAGTTACGGTTTGATGCCGACCATCCAATAACCAGAATTGACATTGCAAGATAATAGGATGTAATTAGTGGATGAAAATTAGTTGTACTATTTCCTGCATCTTTATAAAATAATTACTAAATCATGTGTTAAATTTTATAGTAAATATTAATTAAAAGTGCATTAAAATTAATTTAAAACACACAAGAAAAATTCCTAAAAACATAATTGTCTAATAGGTTTTCTTTCCAGCTTCTTAAAATAAACACAGAAAAAACTTCAAGACTGAACAAGATATTTGCAAGATTACAGATTGCAAATACATGATTGAAAAACAAATTATCTTCAACCACAATTTAAAATAACAGCTCAATGGCTCTCATCCAGATAACAAAAACGGAAGTCTTTGTAAAGATGCAGCAAACAATACTCCATAAATAATTGAACAAAACATATAAAGATGCACCACACATATTTATTTTCAGAGAAGAACATTTAGTATTATCAGTAAACGAACAGCCTGCGTACTTGACGAGAAGCAGAGCCCCTGCGTCATGCAACTTTAGGTCACGCAACACGTACTTAGTCACGCAACGCGACACATGCCGCACGCTTCACGCTGCCTCCCAGCATTAGTACGAAGGCACAACTAGTTTTAAAGGCAGCGTCTTCTAGTCTGGAATCTATGTTGGCCAGGGTAAGACACGAGGCGGCAGTCCACTTTGCTATGAAACCTTACAGGGACTCAACCTTATCTAAAAGTGTGCATATATAAAACTGCACGATAATCATGGTCTATCACAAGTTTCCAGTATTTCAAAATATTTACCATTGTAATCTTGTCATCACAAGCACTCGTATGTCCCCTACCATGATTTGTAATCTTGTTTCAAAATGATTCTTTTAGTTTGTTTGTTATTTTTACAGAATAAGTACTTGATGAATCAATTTTTTAAATATTCTGATTTGGCAATGACTACATAACATGAGTGGGAGACAAAAAGTCTACTTCCATTTGACAAAATATCCACATTACTTCGTAAAAATAATTTTCCACTAACAATTCAATTGACAGCTGGTTTCTCAACATCAAAAGCAGACACATATAGTCATCTCCAACAGATGCTTCTTTCTTTAATGACATTATTGCACGAAGGTTCACAAAGGAGCTGTTCATGTTTGAAAAGGTAAAGCAAGTATTATCTATTTTTATAATATTAAGTCCTTTATTGGACAACACATACGACACAGAATAATCTGTAGGAGTGAACTTTCAGGGGGAACTACGTTCTGCAAATATAAAGTATGCTATTTAACTCGAGAAAATATTAAATCAGTGGCAATATTTCTTTTCCCTGAAACAACCTACATTTTCAATTTCAACATAAGAAATTTCCAAATTTTCCGGACTTTTAAATCATTAACAATTCTTCACATACAACGACAACATTGCAATCTACAAGCACAGATAAATAAAATTTCACATTGTTTCAATAATTCCTGAAAAACATTACTGATTGCAAATACAGAACATTCATGGAAACTTGCCAAGTTTCTCCTTCAAACCAAAATATAGTTTGATTTTCAATGTTATGCTTACAAGTTCATGGAAAAGAATTTCATACATCCATTGTGAATTATTTGGTGAATGAACCTCACCTTAGTAAGTTTTGAACCTTCATGGATTACTATTCAAAGCTAAATATAGTATTAGAGTTTAAAAAAACTCTTATGGTTAAAACTATCTTCCAATTTGTGATACTATGAATAAAAATGCATTCTGATTGGGCTAAGTTTCAAAGAAGTATTTTTCCATGAACTGCAATTACAATAATTCACTTTTCAGAAAAATGAATATTCCAGTAAGAAAGAAACCAGCTGATGTATTGCCAGATCAAGAGGTTGTCTGATGTTGTATGATAATCACTTACATAATTTAGAATCTGCTTAGATCAACATCAGTACATCCTACCTACAGTGCCGCCTCGTGCCAGGTTCAGAACTGCTGAACCGAACATCTGCACATCAGCCATGGTAGAAATTGAAGTGTCACACGGAAACACGCACACCGGTAATAAAAATATATGTATGTATCTATATATATATATGTGTGTGTGTATGTATTTATATGTATATATATATTTGTATATATCCTCATCTTATTCAAACTCCTCCTCAAGATTTGTCCATTATGAAGTATACTCTTTTCAAGTTGCAGCGATAGCAACAGGAAACAGGAAGCGTTGGTACTACAGCGGAGAGCAGGTTGCAAAACACAGCAAGCTGACAGATTGGAGATTGGATGGAGAGGGTCCACGAAGGTACCCTTCCACCCAAATAGCTACAAGCAGGGGCGATTGGAGACAATGTTCACTCCAGGAAGGTGCATGAGGTTGTGAGAGTACGATTTCACACTTCTGCTTCATGTTCACTTTGCACACTTCACCCTGAAGCAGTTTGATCACACCAAATGTTTCTCAATAGCACAACACAGAAATTCATGATTCTTATCTGAACATCAACACTTCTTTGCAAATGATGTCAAAAATAAAATTCTGCAGAAATGAAGTTAAGCACTGGCAGTACTTCATTCTCAATGTTGTCATCCTGTTAAGACACTTCTTGACGAGTGTCCTTATGGGTTCCATGTGCAGCTCTCACAACCACTGTACACCTTGTGTGAAGATGTCCTTTGTTGAATTGGTAGGAAAAGAAACACTTTGCCATTCTTGGAAGAGACTTCACGAATCAACTTCATACCTCAATTACAATCATAATTCCTTTCAGAAACAAAACAAGATACATTATATTACAATATGCATGTCGAAAGCTTACCCTTTCTCCACCTGGCTCTGCTCTTTACTCTTACACAAAAAGGAAAATCTCTTTTCTATATTCCACAACATCATAACAATGATTACTTGAAATCTTTACAAATTTCTCTAAAAGGTAACAAAATGTTAAAGATACCAATAAACCTCAATCAAAAAAACCCAGAAAATAAAAAAATTATGAACCACACCTTATAAATTTTTTAAAATCTTTTTTTTCTCTAAACTCTCCTACAGAGAGAAATTCTACAGTATCAACTAAAAAATAAATTGCTTAAAAGGACAAATTATAGCTGTCTGCAAACTGATTTAACTTCACAATAAAAATTCATAAGCAACATGCATACAAAGTGTACTAACACAATGATTTGTACTTGATGTTCAGTGGCAGACAACTTGTAAATAGAGCCAGGTGCATTAAAGGAGAGCTGCGACCTATCCTGCTCCCACAGGCTAGAAAGCGTTTGGTTCACTCTGACGGTTTGAATAAATAAATAGACAATAATTTACAACTAAACTCAACTGGAAAGACAAACTTAAAATGAACAAACTATGACATATACGTATATAAAGAAATAATAGTAAGTTATTTATTCTAAGGGAGGGCCCTCAGACCAATGGTACAAGCATGATCTTTGGAAAAAACCATATATCACTGGGACCTTGTCCCCGAAGTGCCCTGGTAGATACGCAGAGCACTGAAGAACCATTGAAACACTTTGGAAACGTAACATGACTGACTCAAATATAACAATAATATATATGTATACTGTATATAAATATATATAATTGGGAATCACAAAAAGTTGATTTAATAATTATAATGCCTAACAAACTATTAGTTTGGAGTAACAAAGTCTAGGGCAACATCCGTGAATCTACAGCAGATGGCTGTACAAAACGATATGCAACATATTCCTCCCTGCCCTGCGATTAAGGGCACGCCGTGATTCACAGGTTGGCGAACCAATGAAGGAACAAACAAGTTGCGTCCATTTATATTGACAAAATGTCCCCTCAGCTGGATTAGCCAGAGGCACCTAATGGAAAGTCTTGCTGATTGAAGTCTTTGTGTTGCAAATGTTCCTCTCATCCTGGATTCTTCAAAATCCTTCTTGTCCGGTAGTCATACACCCGCCGGCAGAAGAACACCATGTCTGGCGCAACACAGCCAGGAGGTTGGCGACTTCGCCTCGGGTACGAGTCCAACCGTGGTACTACAAGGCCGGGTTCAGTTATTCCTTCTTCCAGACGACGCACACAACGGCGATATCTGAAAACATTAGGAATAATATTGCAATATACCGTAGGGAATATATGATAATAATAATAAAATGAAATGAAACTGCATGCTAGATCTAAGTAAATTTTTTATCAATGAATAATCAGGTATTTTTCTTTTCAATTCCAAATTAGAGAACACGGGAGAAACATTTTGGCTTAATATGTTAATGATCAGCATACAAGTCAAAGTAGCTGCTGTTCTCAGAATGCCAAAATTTCAACTAGTGTATTTAGAATAATTACCAAATTTTTCCATTTGACAAAACCTGGTAGAATCCCAAAACTCAGAACAATTCCAATTTTAAAAACCAATTTGTAGTATCACATTTCTGTTTTCTTCCTAATGCATATTCTACTTCAACAACCCATTCATTAATGAATGTTCATGTACCTGAACAATACTTAAGCATTTAAATCAAGTCTTTTCATCAAAATAATATAATTTGGGAGAGGATTTTTATGCACTAAAAAATCTTGAAATATGCTTTTAATCCCTAAAAAATCTTCAATATGCAATTAAAATTAACAATGTTTCATTTCCTCTATAAAATTCAGGATAAACATGCTTGAATTAAAAATATATATTTTTGTGAATAAAACCTAGCTTACTTCACGGGAGAAATAAATAAAGTAAATATGCACCTTAGACCAGTACATTGTATGCCTTGTTTAATTATTTTCTGTCTGGTTTAAAAATTATGATATCAAGAAATATTCTATATTAAACTGGCATTTTATCATCTCTTGAAAGGAAACAACCCTCAAACTGTGACAAGCTCTTTCTAATCAATGAACATTTGCAAATAAATAGTTTCTATGGAAACATGAAACATTTTAGAGATAAGCCTCTATTTTCACTAAATATGCAAAATATGCTCTTTTAATTATAGGAATATGCACCAACAAAAAAATTTGGCCAAATATGCACACACATATTAATCTACATTGCATCCAATCCTAACCGAATATTAAGAAATTTCGCTTAGCTATGCCCTGAAGCAATGAAAACAAAATTCGGCAAATCTCAGAAATCCACTCCCTAAATATAATAAAGGACATTAAATGCATTCACACTTTTCCTTCGGTACTTTTCTCTTCCTTGAATCCTGGATTACCAGCTAATACTAACAAAGACCAATCTTTCCCTAGCAAAATATACCAATCAATAAACATGACCATATCCAGAGTTATTCATTAATGTTAAAAAGGTATGATATTTTATGAAAGCCAGGAAAATAGAATTATAATAAAGGATGTACTTTATAAAAGCCCAAAATAACACATCTTAACTGTCCAACAAACTCACCTGCAATACTCATTAAAAGTAAGCACGTAGCATTTGTCTTCAATGCATGCCACCGAGTTTGTGTCTTTATGCCGTGATGCAAAGATCTCGTCTTCCACATCATCTCCTCGACGACCTTGCTCTGTATGTTCTGGTCGATAATACCACAGCAATGACACCATCATTTCACCTGTGCAAATTATGCCTGGGTTATGGACACTACTTTGATTACTTCCATGTCATTAGAGGACACAGAAAAAAAGCATTTATGACGGATCAATATGATCGTTACATTCTATATATATAACTATTTATCTAACTTTATTCTATAGTCTTTTGGATCTTGTCTTCCTGGGCAATTATAAATAAAATGAACATTTGGATGATGTGTGGGGATACATGGACATGCAGCATTAAGTGATATGGAAATGTCACAATTACAAGGAATTACAGAGAAAGATTAGTTGCCTCTACTTATATGGAATGATTATGCAATCTAAATGAAATTAATACTCTTATTTGTAGTACCTCCTGTATTATGAAATTATGAATATTGAATAATTAGATCGCACAATAGAACTTGTCAAAATCACTTGAATCTGAATATTACAGAGCTACTCAGTGAAAACATTAAATTTATTGGTGTGCACGTCAACTGAAGTTATTAATGAGGAACAAAAAGTAAGGAGTCTCGCCGGGCCGAGTCTCGCCGGGCCGAGTCTCGCCGGGCCGAGTCTCGCCGGGCCGAGTCTC
>BOPP01000167.1:337032-349521 GCA_017312745.1 Gryllus bimaculatus
GTATACGTCGGATCCTACCGCATTACGAAGGTATACGTCGGATCCTACCGCATTACGAAGGTATACGTATGAGCCTCAAATTCTGTAGGTTGGGTAATTAAATATGAATCCTGCATGATTACTTGCGTAACGTCCAATCCTAATGGGAGAGTACTTTCTCAACACGCATGACTCGGTATAATTTAAATACAAAGGTCTGTTGATAATGAAGAAAAATTAAATCCTGCGAATTTGAAAGGTAAAGGGCACTGGATGCTGTGGGATGGGGAGAAATGAAGCGCCGAATCATGTGAACTGGAAGGACAGATTCGGAATCCTGTCGATTAGGAGATACAATGTTCAGATAGTGTGGATTGAAAAGGTAAAGGACACCAAATTCTGTTAATTTGGAAAGTAAACTGGCAATGAATCGCACAGAATGGAAAGTGTTTGCAGTTTTGTGAAGGTGAGAATGTATCACAGTACTCCTGACCCTTTTCAGTTATTTGGAATTGGGCAGTAATGGCTCCAAATTTAACCACATAACGCCCAATTTCCTCTATTCCAGTAAATAAATTCTCCTTTTATATTAAATACATCAGTACTATTGTTGGCCAGGAAAGTCACTCCGCAACGAGCTGAATCAGGTCCTCCTAATACAAATTCATGTTGGTAGGGATCAAAACTCAAGTGACGGGAACACCACTTCCGGCAACTATTATGATTGAGTACACAATTTACATTTTTTTTCTGTTACAGGCTGCAGCTTGTGTACCAACATAATTTCTGTTGCACGCGCTCTCACCAGCAAGATGTCACTGTGGAGACACTTTCCTGGCGCGTTATTTTTGCACTCATCGTTTGCGAATAAAATTAATCGAAATAAAGTTTGTTTCACATCCGATAAGTAATTGCATTAATTCCTTCATTCAAGTTAGGTAGAAAGATTGCCTGTTACGAGAAATGTACACCCGTACAAGTGATATAATAAATCTAAGTGGGATTACTAGACGAGATGGACTATGTACAGATTTTTCAAATTATTTCGCATTATTGCTGAATATAAAAAATAACGTAATTAATAAAACGTAACATACAGGTGATGCAGCAGAGCGCGCCACCGTAATGGTTTCCACCACGTTATATGGGAGATATAGGACCCTGAAGTAGCTCATACGGGCACAGCCTGACATATTTGCACTACGTGATTCACTATCCGTCACGATACAGACACTCCTCAAACTCGAACCGACTTAAGTGAAACATCACTTTAAATGGAGGAATCAGACCTTCCGCCTGACATCATTTGAAATTCAATAAGGGGAGGGGGTGAAGTTTTCGTCTCTGAAACGTACCTACATAACACTAGAATTGCAAACGATAAATCTGTGATGGGTAGCTACCATGGTTTCCTTGTTTTACTGAGATACATTAGAGTGTCGGGAGTTGCGACTTATTTCACCAACCTTCATCAGTTGCTTTGACGTTCGTCAAACCACTGACTGCGATTTAACGCCATATTGACGTTTCACCATTTACTGACGATCGGCAAAATATTCGTCAAATTTTGACCGACCGGTACCCCGTCATCAATGCCTTTGACGTCTCACTTCTGTTGAGAGGTTAGGATGCATCAAACGCGTGCATTCAGTTCATTTAACTAGTACACGTAAGTAAAATGTTTTGCTCTTTACTGCCGGAGAAAATTAAAGGATATTCAAAAGTTGTATAATGTATTCATATATCGAGTGAGGATTTCGGTGGAGGATCCTGTTATTGTTGAATAAACCAAAATCTTGCGAAAGTTTTATTTTTTATTTTAAAATTACATCAGCAAAGTAAATAAAGTACATATTTTTGACGGTACATTTAAGATAACTTAAGAAAAACACTGCATATTATTTTTCAATGTCACCTTAATTCTTGTGTATTAATAGATGTACAAAAACAAAACAAACTATAATATTATATTCCAAACAATTGCTTAATCGTATTACGTTTACTACCTCAATAACATTTACTACAGTCGTTATTTTTCTTCTTTTTATGCTCATCATTTCTCTTTATTTAGATTAATAATTACAATGAACGTGTTGGGTTAAAAAAAACAAAATTTTACATCGAACGGATAGCCTGATTAAATGAACTGCGAGCGTAGTTATGTAATAAACGCCAATGTTTCTAGAGCCTGTGCTCAATGCCTTTTTCGGGCTTTTCTTCACTAACCGACTCTATACAGCATACAATAATCCTGGCTGCAAATACATATTTTTTCAACGAGGCATTTACTTGTCTGGGAAATGTTTGGCACTTTCTCGTCGTGAAGCTCCGGGTCACTTTTGTGTATCCTTGTAGTATGTTTCGAATAACCTCCTGTCTGCCCGTTAGTCACCCACGGGTACACTACTTACGGTTCGTCGGTCGGGACAAATCAGAAGTCATCCGACGCGTTTCTGCCTCCTGATGGAGTGATATATTTTCGAAAATGTATCCCGGATATTCAAAGACATTTCTCTAAACATTTTTCTAAGCTACTAAAAGTGTTTTAGATGACATACGGCACCGTCAAAAGTGATCAATTTAACGGTGGGTTGCGGCCCGTAGTACTTGCATGATATACACAGCACTATCCTACATGGTTTCTATCGATCCAGGTTATGCAGTGTATACAGAGCTCCGCATCAAACGCAATAAGCTAAGTATAAAATGAAATAAAAAATATTACGAATTTGCATAAGGCAAGTTAAGCTCCTTAACATGGGACCTGGCGGAGGCACCACGCTAGTATAGGACATACCCCGGTGCGTTGCGGCCAGTAATACTTTCCTGATATATACAGCACTATCTTACCTGATTCCTATCGATCCATGTAAGTTATGCAGTGTAAATAGAGTTACGCATAAAAGGCAATAACCAATAACGTATAAGAAATGCTTTTTTTTATTACGAATGTGCAAAACGCAAATAAAGCTCCTTAACATGGGACCTGACGAAGGCGCCACGCTAGTATAGAACACCCCCGCTCTGGCAGGTGTTAACGGTGCGTTGCGGCCCGTTGTACTTGCATGATATACACGGCACTATCCTACCAGATTCTTATCGATTCAGGTACGTTATGCAGTGTATCGAAGGCAATAACAAGTAATAACGTTTCAGTAAAAAATAAAATTAAAAATATTACGAATGTGCAAAACCCAAATAAAGCTTCTTAACATGGGACCTGGCGAAGGCGCCACGCTAGTATAGAACACCCCCGCTCTGGCAGGTGTTAACGGTGCGTTGCGGCCCGTAGTACTTTTTGCATGATATACACGGCACTATCTTACCTGATTCCTATCGATCCAGGCAAGTTATGCAGTGTAGTATCGACTCTGCATAGAAGCAATAACAAGCAATAACGTATAAAGAAAATACTTTTTTTTATTACGATGTGCAAAACGCAAATAAATCTTCTTAACATGGATTGACGAAGGGGCACGCTAGTACAGACACCCCCGCTGCGCAGTGTTGACGGTGGCGTTGCGCCTAGTATTTTGCCTCAAATACACATCACCAATCTACTTTGAATTCCTATCGACCAGGTAAGTTACGCAATGTAATCGAGCTCCATATCGAAGCAATAACGTTTCAGTAAAAAATAAAATTAAAAAATATTTGCGATTGCACACGCAAATAAAGCTCTTAACATGGACATGACGAAGGCGCCACGCTAGTAACAGAGAACACCCCGCGCGGCAGGTGTTGACGGGTTGGTGCGCCCCGTAGTATTTGCCGTCATATCACATTCCATCTTACTGATTCTATCGACCAGGGTAAGTTACGCAATGTATTATCGAGCTCCATATCGAAGGCAATAACGTTTCAGTAAAAAAATAAATTAAAAATATTGGCGAATTTGCACAACGCAAATAAAGCTCCTTAACATGGGACATGACGAAGGCGCCACGCTAAGTACATGAGACACCGCCCGCGCGGCAGTTTGATCGGTGCGTTGCGCCCCGTAGTATTGCCTGTTATATCACATTTCCCATCTTACCTGATTCCTATCGACCCAGGTAAGTCTACGAATGTATATCGAGCTCCATATCGAAGGGCAAATAACGGTTTCAGTAAAAAAATAAAATTAATAAATTGCGAATTTGCACAACGCAAATAAAGCTCCTTTAACATGGGACATGGAGAAGGCGCCACGCTAGTATGGCCACCCCGTGCGGCAGGTGTTAACGGTGCGTTGCGGCCGGCGTTGTACTTGCCTGCGGGCGGGGCGGGAGGCCGTGGGCGGGGGGAGGCGGGGCAGGGCGCCCTCCGCAGCCGGCGGCGCGGGGCGGGGCGGGGCTGTGGTGCGGGGCGGCGGGGGGCGCGGCGGAAGTCGGGCAGGGCGTGGGGGGACGCGGGTGCGCCGGCGGGTGTGGTGAGGCGTGCGGCACGGCGCCTTGAGTTGCGGCCGTCGTGGTCAAACACGCACACACACATTATGGGGAATGGAAGCTCACATCACGAAGCGGAACTACGGCGGCCCACAGGGCCAATCGAAACCGAGATTGTTCGTACTTCTGCGTCTGACGTAAGTGAGCATATTCGTTGCATCGGGACGAGTTGGTTTTTTTAAAAATGGATGGTTCAGAAAACATAATGAAATTCCGGAGTTGGAATATGTTTTAAGCAGCAAGTGCGTTATAAGGTTCGAATGATCGTGGGCGATCAAAATGCTAGTAGGGTTTTTTTATGCGCCCGAGATCGATTAGAACCAGTTAACGCCCGTGGTACATCCGATACACAGGTGGTTGTTTGTACGTAATTTTATGATTCACATTTTACTTTATTTACTAGCCTAATTAATCGAAATGTTCTGAGATTTTCGGTATTAATGCAAAATATTCAGTTAAATTGCCAACGTTTCGGCTTCTATAAGCCTTCAATCAGGGCCTACACAAGAGATTTTTATACACTTTAATTTTTTTTGTATATATTATGCATAATTATTTTAAAACTGTTCCGGCTAGTATTAGAATAGTGTTTAAAAAATCCTTTTGTAGCCTGAATGAGGTATAATTAAAAGCCGAAACGTTCGCATTTAAGATGGTTTGGAAATGGCCGAAACTCAATAACAATTCCATTATATAAATCAAGGCGGCCAAGAAATCGAACACGTGTTTATTTTTAATTAACTTAGATGTACTAACGACTCGATTTTGTGGTGCACATTTTCCCTCCATAAGAGAGATGTAGCATCATCAACTGTTTTTCGTATTTCCGCGTAACCCACGATCCTTGATGGAGATAAGTTATGCAGAGTATATGTAGAACTTGTATGAAATTGTCATATACAGCTATTTATTAAAGTTTTAGTAAAAAATAAAAGTCTTTATTGAAAGTATCTTCCCCCTTTTGGTGATTGGCGAATACATCAGGAAAATCACCCCGAATTAACCTGTCCGCAGTTAGTTTTCGAGAAGCGCTAATACAATTTCCTTCCCATATCCCACTCGTGTAACCTCCTTCATAGTATATCTCCGAAGGCTAACAACTTGCTCTCCGTATGATGAAGCACGTAGACAATTCTCAGTGATCTTTCAGTTTGTGTATGTTGCTCGTATCACTCTTGGACCAATTTTCTAGCAGTTTGTGTAGGAAGAAGAGACATGGCAACCCATCCGCCTTTGTATATCACGCACTGTCTTACGTCAGTAGACTACGATGCGGCCGTCTCGGAAATTCGATTTTAACGCAACAAGAAATATTCAGTAACTGAAGCAGGACTAGACATTTTTACTGGATAATTTTTATCTGTCAAATTTTACTTTGGCTAAAAATCGATTGAGTTTTGGGGAACTGGAGATCCTTTAAAAAGGTTCTTGGTGTCCGATTTTTAAAAATGCTTTGAAGAAATCAGAGGCAACGTCAACTTGAAACGCGGCTTTCAAAGTTACTTTCCCTATACTATCTAGCCACAACTCTGCTCGGCATGTTTGGCGTCATCCCTCGTGATAAATAACACCTCATTTTTACGAGCTCGGAGTTTTCCCTTTTTTTTGTTTTGTATATCCACCGAACTCGATTATGTTCACTGTAAGAGTCGACATACAACACTAAGAGTATAACAGCCAAGAGTGTGACGTCCCCTTTTGATTTTCCTGATTCTTTTTTTTACAGAACAATTCGGAACAACTAGTTCACTTGTAGGAAGAGGGAAAAAAGAGACAAAATTACAATTTGCGATGAACCGAAAGAAAAGGGGGAAAGAAAGTCAACGTTTAAAAATCAACAGTAGTTATCGGAATTAATGATTCGACTTTTCTCAACATTCGAATGCAAGTATCATTAAGTTAAATTAAAGATAATTTAGCATTTATTTCCAATTTCTCCAAATTTTTATTGGAAGTTTAATCACACGATTGTTTTGTGACAGGGCAAAACAAATACTTGCGTGATTGGTCTATGTGCAGGTGTGTTCTAACTTGCAAGGCAATCCGGGACACAACAAAAAACTGCTCTCACGGTCGGGGTTATATTTTTAATTACTCGGGCGATCGTCATTATGCTTTCCTCGATCTGTTGATCTCGACTTTGCTGCCTTTCAAAGCGTGGTGTGTGTGTGGGGATTGGAACCATTGCGTGTATTATGAGACTACACTCAGAATAACAAAGTGAAATCAATTGGGAGACTTCGAGATTTCGGAATTTTAGTGGAAATAACAACTGAAATCTAAATTTGATTAATCATTTTTTTTTACATTCAGGGTGTTTACCCCCTCCAGAGAGGTTGTACCCTAGGCTCTCCTCGCCGACACTGGCCGAAAGGGTCTTTCAACTTTCGACTTGTTTCGAGGGCCACAAATGGTCAATGCGGCCGCCATTTGGACAACCCTGGTCTATTGAATATTCTCGCTTTTCGTACTGGTTCGGGTTCAATGCCCCTGGCAGAACAGCTGAACTGAAGCAAAGGTGCGGGGGGTAAGTGGGGGCGAGGCGTGGCGTGGCGTTGCTGTTGCCAGTTGTGGCGAAGCGGCGAGAGACAATGCGTGAACAGACTCGGGGGGGGGGGGGTCACGCAAGATACCGCAGCGCACAACAATCCATCAACTACAAATGGGATTACTTGCAGGGAGTTCCAACCTTTCTCTGATTCGACCTCTTTGAAAAGGATTAGCTTGATTCATCGACCCCTGACTTTTTTTCTGAGTAACAAGTCAGCGTACTTAATCCTAAGGCAAGAGTTTGCAAATAAAATAAACGACTAAGATTAACATATCCATCCACTGCTATCTTTCACATTGTGAACAGACAATCAAAATAATCTCATTTTTAAGTTACTTAGGTTTATTTTTATCTGCTAAACTCTGTTATGCAAGATAAAAGAAAACTTGAGTAAGCTTAAAAATGAAATTGTTTTTGATTGTCATACGAGAGGAATATTACTGTATGGATAACATCTGTTTTGTTTAACAAGACTCCCAAACCAATTCCGTACGAGAACATTTTCGTAAATATCTCTATCTTCTTAATCAAAGGCGCTACATTCTGAGTAACTTTAAGTCTTCTAATAGTCACTATTGTGTAATGGTTACAAACTTTCTGACATAATACCTGGCTTTGCATATGCGGGAAATATTTTCTGCATTGGATGGAGGAAGGTTGTGAACACACAGTTATAATTTCTTGAGTTTTTAATAAACATCTAACAAATAACAGAAAAGAGTATTTTGTAACGTTTTGATTTTATTTTCAGAACATTTTATCAGGAAAACAAATGTAATATAAATTCCATTGCCATGTCGTTGTAGTCAAAACGATCCTTATTCTCGTGACCTGGTTCGGTTTTGTGTATTGATGCCAAGACGATGCTTAATCTTCATTGATGCTTTCAAGAAATTTCAATTGCCCCTGTTGGGAAACCTGGTCTACTGAATTAGATTCCAAACGCATCAAAGGGCGTTAGGGTCCATGTCGGTACTTCGTGTCTAGGAGATAGTGAAGGATGTTCTTTTACAGCTTGTTCAGAAGAACAAACAGTGAAAACGTTTATTCGAATCTCATCGTAGTAGGTTATATTAATCCTCATGTAAGTAAACAATCGAAAGATACGAACCAAAATATAGGTCGGTGTGTAATGACGTGAAACTACAGGTTGATAACTCTTTCTATTTACAAATGTACTATAGATTCATTATATTTACATTTCTTGTCTTTTTCCTGATTCGAACGATGAACGTTTCCATGTGAAATGTTCACATCACAATTATCATCTCAATACAACTAAAACTACATATGAATATCGTGTGCAGTTAAAGTGAGAAAGGAACAGATTTATTCAAATAGCCTAGTAGATTATTGTCGTTTCATACAATACGGAAACAGTTCATATCGCTAATTCATATAGTATAGAGATTGGAATATTGCATAGGCTAAATTGTTTATTCCAACACGACGTGTCTGAATAATCAATCAATTTGGAGAAAATAACATTAAGATATAATGGGCACAGAGCGTAAAACAAGATAGCAACGGAAAGAAAAATCTAATAGTTAATGCACATAATAATAACATACGTTAAAGTACACACAATTTGGGATAAGTAAAAGCAGAAATGTGTAAAAAGCGTAACTTTCTAGAACATCTACGACTACATTGGGTGACGATTGAAATCAGTACACAAATTATTTAATTTCATTAACTTGGAAGGCAGAATTAACGCGCCTGAAATATAGAAGTGATAACTACAGCCTAGTAGTTATTGCTTCCAAGTGCAAGGGAAGAAGGTCGCGCGTCATTGATAGTTTTTAATTCTGAATCATCAAATGTTTTCCGGAATGATAACATTCAAACCTTCGTTACAATAGGAACGATATTCTCATTAATTTGCATAGAAGAAACTCTTTTATTGAGAAAATCTTTGTTTCCATAAATTAATATTTAGCTTGGCAAATAGTAATCTCACAGTCTACAGTTCAAAATATAATACGTGATAACATTGCTACTTGATAAACATAATTGAAATATTTAATTTCATTTTTCTTAATAAATATCTGAAGGTAACTTTGGCATTTTAACTTCTTTGGGAGAATTTAATTTTCACTGTTTGTCGCTTCCATTGGACGGATTCAAACATGCGTCGCAAATAGTATAAATATTTCTACGAAAAGCATGGTACTCTTGCAATTGTAAGGTGTACTAGTCTAAATGTTTGATTTATTGAGTATATAAGGATGACCCGAAAGTTCTTATCTCCTGTCCTACAAAAATATTGCCTGCGTGTTGAAGGAATACGATTTATTAAAAACTATGAGTCATTTCACATCGACAGAGTTCGGATATGTAAAACAATCCTCGTACTGTTCATGTTTCATAAAAAACAATAACAACTGTATGATGGTAATTCCATTGGTAATAATAACCGAACATTATATTAAGGATAAAAACGAAAATTGTCCCAACCTCGTACTGGTGCAGAGGAGTGGTATTGACACAAAACAATTCAACACAACGAGGGTAAAACACAATGTTCTTGTTCAATTTTCTTCAAGGAATACTGGCTCTTTGGAGTAATTAAAACTACGTTCACTCTACAGTTAGAAACGATTCAGAACTTAATTCGAGACATTAATAAAGAATCAAGAGCATTCAGTCCCATGTTCTAACTTGAGAGGCTGAAGTCCTCCCTTCAGTGACATTTGAAGATCTAAGTAGTTTATGGAATATAAGCCTGTGTTACACGATCATTTTTTCATCATTTTCGCCGGGTAAAGGATAAAGATACAGACCAGACTGGATGTAATTTGTAACGAAAAATACGCATTGCTTAATTTTTCCAATACAGGATTTCATCCAGTTTGTCTACCGCCGCCTCTGGCGCACTGGATGTGTTTGAATTGTAATGTGAATTGGTTTTATGGTAGTGAAGAATATAAATTAATATTACTTGTAGTTCTATACATTGTGCGCCATCATGCTCGAGTTCCTAATATTAACCTAGATTATAATGTTGTGTAGCACAGATGCGTATATTCAATTGTTTTTTAACTTCTGCTATATGCGGCGTCGGAGGAAGTAATTTTCAACACCACTTTTCTGGTACAGAAAAGATGAAAAAGGATGCAAAAATGACCGTGTAAAAACATGGCTTTAGGCAAGCACAAGATTTATGTGGTATATCAATTTCATACGTCTGTTTGTAGGTGATCGATGGTATAAAATTCAAAACATGAAAACACAGTGCGGATTAGACACGAAAATGATAGTTTTTACGTTTTATCTTCTGTAATTAGAGGTAATGTTATTACTAGTTTTTTTACGTTACACGTGCAATCGGGATATTTTAACATCGGCAACTTAACAAATCTAGCCAAACGGATACAAATAGTAATTAGCATAACGATACAGGTACGGAAAGAGATTTACATAGCCAGGTATGATCCATTGTCGATCAAGTCAGGGGCTTAATGTCACATGTAAGTAACATTCGTTATATGTGAAAAATTCTCACGCGACATTTACATTGTCAAGAAATGACCGTCCGATCCGTACGTTGTCTTACAATTTAATAAGCATGTTTAATTTCGAGACACGTATCCTGGTAAACATTTACAGTTTTTGACAGAAAAAGACAATTGTGTGGCAACATTTAGGGGAAGACGCACTTAATAGCATAGAGTTTTCATGACTCAGAATCCCATTCCCAACCGGTTTACAATTCATTTGTTGAAATAAATGAAATAATAGCAAGAACAAGACGGTTTAGCAACATTTGAAAACTAAAATTTTCTCTCCGAGTTAGAAACCCGACTTTAATCCTATAATAACTAGCAAAAAAGGAGCTTCAAAAATAAGTGTGCATAGAGAAGCAACAATTAGGTACAGAAGCAAAACAGAGCGGTCCATCTATTGCTTGCTCAATTATTCAGGGAAACTAGACGAAAATTTCCTATGAATAGCGGGAGCCTTGAGCAAGGAAGTTTCAGTTTTTAAATTTGCTCGCTCCTAGGAGACTTAATCGAATGCTGAATACGAATGTACAGGTTCACCTTGTACACGGCTCAGAGAGTATTACGAGTTTTCGTTTCCGATGGTAGTTTATGCCAACAAATATAGACGTTGGCACTTTCATATGTCCAGAGCTCGATGTGTCGACTTCCGTCTCACGAGACAAGTTATTTCTGCAAGTAAGTGAAACGGAAGGCCTGACCGAGTGAAGTGATTAAAGGACGGGCCGACCAGAGGAAGCAGTCTGGCAGAACTTAGAATGTTTAATTTAATTCATCCGCTGAGAGGCTAGTACTATTGCTAAAATTTTTATAGCGTTCAGCAAGGCCTACTTTGGGAACGCGGCCAGCAAAGCGCTACTTTGGCGTACGCGGTCGCAAAGCGGCTACTTTGATCGTACGCTTTCGGCAAAGCGCTACTTTTGCGTACGCCGTTTCGGCAAAGCGCTACTTTGACGGTACGCTTTTCGCAAAGCGCTACTTTGACGTAACGTCTTTTCGGCAAGCGTACTTTGACGTACGCTTTCGGCAAAGCGCTACTGTGGCGTAGGCTTCTTCGGTCTAAGAGCCTACTGGGGTTATGGCTTATGGCAAAGCGCTACTTTGGGTACGCTTTCGGCAAAGCGCTTTTGGCGTACGCTTTCGGCAAAGCGCTACTTGGCGTAGGCTTTCAGGCAAAGCCTACTTTGGCGTACGCCTTCCGCAAGAGCGTTCTTTGGCGTACGCGTCTCGCAACGTGCAAGATTGCCAATCAATACTCAATAAACAGAAGACATCGTTCCATTGCACGGGGGGAAGGAGACTTGGCGTACCTGCGGCAGCTGCTCCGCGCGGGAGCGGCTCAGCGTGCCGGTGCATCTGCAGGGGCGGGGCGGCGTCGGGGCAGCGGCGGCGGCACGCTGGGCCGGCTGAATTGGTGGCGGCGCGGCCGGCGCGCTCCGCGGGGGCGGCGGCCCCGCTTCCCGCGGGGCAAGCGGCGGGGGCGGTCGGGCGGCGGCGGCTGGCGGCTGCGGCGGCGGCGGCGGGCGCGGGCACGGCGGGGCGGCGCCCGGCGATGCCGGGTCGCGTCGGCGACGGCGCCCAGCACCCGCGGTGCTCCAGAGGAAGCGCGGGGGCGGAGGCGCGGCTGGCGGCAGCGGCGGCGGCGCAGGGGGGCGGCGCCCCGGCTTTGGTCGCAGGCCCCCTTACAGTGCGTCACGCAGTAGCGGCCCAGTATGGAAACGTTTTTGGACACGACTGCATCGGGCCATACGGACAGTTCTGGTTGACGCATCTGCAACGCGGAAAACACAGGCGTTTCCACAAGGCGGCTCCAAGGATTTATTGGCATAACCTCGATAGAAGTGAAGAGCTCAAATGCACAATACAATGGTAGATTTTTAAGCGATTGCTAAAATGCGTTGTGTCCACCAAACGGAGTTTTGTATGTTTGACGGTCAGTACAAGTATTTCTGAAAGTTTTTCGGTATGCTGCGATAAAAGCGAATCCACGTAAAGTGCGAATGTTGTAGAATCTATGATGTAAGTGCTA
>BOPP01000167.1:381782-399165 GCA_017312745.1 Gryllus bimaculatus
GAGGACGAACCCGGACACGTGGACGAACGCGGTCATGTGGACGAACACAGGGGGCGAGGACGAACCCGGACACGTGGACGAACGCGGACATGTGGACGAACCCAGGGGGCGAGGACGTACCCAGGAGGGGGGACGAACCCAGGGTACCAGGAGTGGGGACGAACCCGGGCGCGGGGGACGAACCAAGGCGCGGGGGACGAACCAAGGCGCGGGGACTAGCCCAAATGCGGAGGCAAATCAAGAAGCACGAAAACGAAACATTTTCTGCCACACGAAAATTCGCAAAAAAATATGACCTACACAACGAGATAACCACAAAACCAGAAACTCTCCAATAAAGGCGCTTCCGTCTATTCGTACGTTGATGGGATCTCTTCAAATGCACATTTTATCCGGGAGCTGGCGATGTTCCCCCTCTGCTGGAACACGTGATTCGTCGCCGGCCTACGCATTTATGGACAGTTTTTACATGCAGGTATCTCCACTAGTGGGTGCCTTTTCAGACGAGACGCGCTCTAAACTCCCGACTCGATTGCCCGTGATATGTGGTAGGTAGTGCATGTAAGTGTGAAAAGGAAAAGGAGAGCGCTAGGAAGGGGAAGGAAAGATCGCGTGCGTCTATACCCGGAAAAGGAGCGCTGCCAATTTTTCATCCATCCATCCATCCATCCATCCATCCATTGATTCATCCATCCATCCATCCATTGGTTCATCCATCCATCCATCCATCCATCTATTGATTCATCCATCCATCCATCTATTGATTCATCCATCCATCCATCCATCTATTGATTCATTCATCCATCCATCCATCTATTGATTCATTCATCCATCCATCTATCTATTGATTCATTCATCCATCCATCTATCTATTGATTCATTCATCCATCCATCTATCTATTGATTCATTCATCCATCCATTCATATTTTCATTTTTCATTCTAATTGGGGAATTGTCGCCCAGCGTGCGGCTGTTGGCGCGCACTGTGCGTGCCTCCCCGGCGCGGCGTCGCCCCGCGTCGCGTCGCGCGGTAGCACCGCGGCTCCGCAGAGTCTTCGCGGCGCCGCCGCCTCCGCCCTCGCGAGCCTAGCGTAACAGCGAGTTAAATGCCCGGCCGCCGTTTAAGCGACACGTTGCGTCACGTTGACCACTCGGCCTGCCGCGAGAAACGAGTGTGAGGGAGAGGGGGGGGAGAGGGGGGTGGAGGAACCTGCGTGCGAGGGGGCGGGGCGCGCGGACACATTCCAAGCGCAAACACAGCGCCGCCGCCGCCGCATCGGCCGCGTCGCGTCGGAGAAGGCCATCCGGCGGGCCATTGCCGAGGAGATGAGAATTGGGAACGACTTAAGGCCCATTCACAATGCAAACGTAAGCATGGCGTTGACATGAAAGTTACGACTACGTCCATAAGCGGCTAATTCACAGTCCGTTCGCATAAGCATAACATGTAAGACGTTAACTTAAGCATAAGCATAGAAGCTTGTAAGCTATTAAGTAAGACATAAGAAATGAACCAATCACAGAACGGTAACTGAAAATCGAGAATCGGAATTGGAGCGAAGTCGACAGAAGAACTAATGCCATATGAGACAGAGTTGATATCTTGAAATGGATACTCGAATCTAACCAAACTGCACAACAGTGACGGATGCGGTTTGCTATCTTTTCCTATAAATTACTTTTCTTTCATTCCCGACAGTCTTATTCCATAGAGGGAGACATATTCTCCTTTCATTGTTTAGGTCACACGTGTCAATCATCAATAGCATATGTTTTCTACATGAACGACTCATTCCTACGAGTACAACAAACACACGAGCATTATTCTCAAACGCCTGTTTTGCGGGTTGCACTTGCGACTCTATCTAATGCTTACATTTTCTAATTAGTAAAAGCACTCTTGTCGCACTAAATGTCTGATATTTAGTATCTCTAATGTATATGATAAGCATTTGTTCTTCACGCTCAAATGCCAGGAAACCTTCAAACTTTGAAGCTGCTCGGTCTACATCTCAAAGAGGGTAAGAATACAATTTCGCAAATGGCCTAGTTTAGCATAACTCTGGACTGCACACACGTATGTGTAATAAGATAAACAGGAAAATAATAAGATGAAAAGATAATAAGAAAAATACGAAAAGAGGAAAAAGAGAAAAATTAAATGAAACAATGGAATAGGAAAAGCACGAGTTAAAGAAGTAGTTAAGGAAAGGCGAACGAGAAGTGTAGGAAGAAAAACAATAGAATAAGGAATGAGAAGAAAAGATGGTTAATGAAAGTGAATCGGTGTAGAAACCCCTAACATCCGTTTTGGTTAATTTTTTTTTTATTTTTTACAGATAATTGATCACACGATATATGGACGAATTGACTTTTATGTAAACTCACGTCCGCCGCGAACTGTAGGTAAAACATTTGACTATAGTTTTCGTTTGGTGCAGAATCGGGTGTAAAGTAATTTTGTTTCATCCTTCTGCTGAAAAATTGCGGAGAGCGGAAATGAGTGATTTCTGTTCTAAGCGATTCACTTGCTTTAACAATCTATTCTTCCACTTCCTTATCCATTTTTTTCTCCGTACACTTGTCCTTCTTTCCTTTTCTTTTGATTTTCCTATTTTACAGTTTCATTTCGTTTTCCTTCTCTCTTTTTTGCCTTTTTCTTTCTCTGATTTTCCTTTCACCTACTTCTTTTCCTGTTTATCTTCCCTTTTACACAGACGTGTACGCAACACATAACAACTAAATGCAAGTACGCCACTTGTGAAATTGTCTCTTGCCCTTTTTGAGAAGTAGCGGGACTACATTCAAAGTGTGACGGGTTTCTGCACCAAAAAGTTCAAGAATTTTATACAGGGGCGTCCAACTTTCAAAGCCTCCAGGGCCACACCTACAACATTTAACATGGTTGCGGGCCAAATTTACAGTTCTTGGACCATCCACACCTGACTTCCCCGTACTGTTGATCTCAGCAGTTTGCACGGCTACTCTCAAACGGGGCGAGGAATGGATCTGTACCGTGCTAGGCACGTCGCAATGAATCACATCGGGATGATTTTGAATTTCGGAATTCACTAGGGAAAGAAGTCTTAAATCTAAAATAAACCTATTTTTACGTTACGGGGGTGATGACCCCGTCAGGGTCGTTGCGCCAGGCACGCAATGTTCTTTCCCCCTCATGGACGGAAGGATCTTTCACTGTGACTAATAACCTTTCGCTGTCCACAATAAATGGCACCGCGGGGCCACATTTTGGCGTCGCTGTTTTAATAGGAGCAAGCAAAGCAATCGTGTGGGGGGAGAGGGCCCAACGTGTGTGTGGGAGGCGCCTGCGCGTCGGCGGAGGGGGAAGAGTTTGTGGGGCAGGGGGACGGGGAAGGGAGGGGGAGGGGGCGAGGGGGAGGGGGAGGGGGAGGGGAGGGGAGGGCAGGCGGGCGTGAAAAGGAGCGATCGGCTGCGAACCCCCGATCCGCTCGAAAGCTCAGCTGGAGAAGCCGCTGCACAGCGGCGCATGCGCTCGGCGCCCGTCCACGACACACGCTCCCCAAACAACCCAACCGGCCACCGGTACGTTCCCGGTCCGCCCGCGTCAGCTTCGTCGATCGATCCTGCCGTCTCGTCTAGTCTGTCCGTCCACAGCTCGTCACGACGATCATGTCCGTTCGTCCATCCGCCCGTCAGCTTATACGACAGGATCATGCCGTCCGCCGTCAGCTTCGTCACGACCGATTCTGTCGTTCCGTCGTCCGCCCAGTCAGGCCTTGTCACGACCGATTGCATCCGTCGTCGCACCGTCCAGCTTGTCAACGACCGATCTGTACGTTTCCAGATCTATCCACGGCTCGTCGAGCGTGAATTTGCCATGAAAACGTCGCAATTTTTGGAATAATAAGAAATTTGCTCGTCCGAACAAATTCAAGAATAGTTAGCGAATGAACGACCAAAGAGTTTATGTTCATAGACGGACGAGTAATACGTAAACTGTTGAGTACAGTAGACTCCGCTTAGTGAACCATCGGTTATAGTGAACAGAAGTCGTTGCACCCGTTGCACTTGCATACAAATAAGTATAAGTAGATTCAATTATAATGAACATGAATCTCGGCTATAGTGAACATAGCAAGTATGTTGTGAAAATTAATTATATTAGTTACTAGGAGATTGAAAGGGCCTTCGGAAAGTGGGATGGTGTTTCAACAGTGCAAGCGGCATTGAAACGGGGTCAATACTGCATTACCACACTTAGAAACAGAAGATCATGCAGAATCAAGTAAAGAGCGAGCACGAACTCTTGAGAGATCACAAGAAAAATCTAATGAAAAATGTAAGAAGCAAACAATTGAAATTAATTTATATTTTCTTACGTACAAATAAAAATATTGAAATTTTCAGTTCGAATGTATTTTGCAGTATATTAATAAAATCAATTACTGTGGAGAAATTTCGTTTCATTTTCACATCGGATACAGCGAACCAAACATGTTAGTCCCCAGAAGGTCACTATAACCGCAGTCGACTGTATTTCACTAGCGACTGGCTCGAACGTACTACCGTTAAACACACGCATTCAACTCGTGTTCCATTTATCCACACACTCGATTTCACAGCAACGCACGCTCTCCGTCCGCGCGCGAGCGTTACCAAAACACGCGCACGCCCGCGCACGCCCGCGTACGCCCGCGCACGCCCAGGCCACGCCCACGCCTCCCACCGCTCTCTGGCACTCGCTCGCACGTCCGCCTCCACGAGCACGGTTTCGGCCAACACAACCTCCACGCCTCCACTGGCTTTGGACGCTAAAGGCCAGGTATTACTAGGGAGTTTTAGCGCTAAGCGTACGGAGATATCGCTTAAACACTATTGATCACGTGATTAACTCCTTTATACGGACGTAATGAACAACGTTCAGAAGAGTTTTAGCAATTGCGACATTGCGTTATGCATTATATCAAAGGAAGCATTTCAAGCGTTGAACAGAGAAATTGCATAATACGAGTATACCAAAGACTGTACGCTAGTGGTGAGACGTTTAAAACACGTTACGAGTCAACAGAATAACAAATATACATTGTGCATGGAGTTTTTAGTTTTTATGAACCTCCGTGATGAGTATGCAGTCTAGAATTTGGAATCTGCTTTTCTTGAAAATGAATGCTGTTTTAAGGTATTTCATACAACAGCATAAGACATAACCTATCCTGAAGATATGATTTGAATTCCTTTTTCGCGAATTTCTTTCCTGTGACCTCTCCAACATATCCTGTTAATTCTTGTCAGGTAAGGAATACTTGTAAATTCCTCACATACGAGAATCGGTTTACCAGGGTGGGAAAAATCCAACTTTTCATATTTTTAGGCGGCCATTTTGCCGCTTGTAAGGTGACCATAGCGACTCCCACAAGCGTGAACAATTTATGAAGGTATAAAGTCGTACGTTAGGCCTAAGGTAAGACGTTATGACTTCAAGGTCCGTCACATGACTGTTAGTGCATAACGCCGCTACCTTACGCGTGGCGCTAAAACTCCCTATTTATGAAGGTATAAGGTCGTACCTTAGGCCTGAGGTAAGACGCTATGACTTCAAGGTTACAGTTAGTGCATAACGCCGCTACCTTACGCGTGGCGCTAAAACTCCCTACAATCACTGCAGCGCCTCTGACCGGCAGGTGGTAGGGCGCCACTTCCGACGGTGGCAAGATTTTCGACACTGGCTACTTAACTGTGTCGAGTGCAGGAGCTGTCTGCAGGAGAACAATTCTAGCGACCGGCTGCTCTGATCGCTGGTTTTCCGAGGCTTCTCTGATTAATACCAGGGGCACGCCGGAGCAGTGTACTTTGACAAAAGGGCCACTGACCGCGCGATATTTCCTTCCTCTTCCTCGTAATATCGTTATCCCTTCATTACACGGTCATGCAATTTACTGCCACACGTCGGGAGCTCAGAACTTGTTTAAGATGGGGCAGTGACCCCGCTGGCGGATAACACTAGAATGAAGAGCCCCCCTGTAAGCTGTCACGCAGGTAGTTGCCGGATCACCCCCGTCATGCAGGGAAAGGACACCGCCACTTCCAGTGACACTCACTATACTTATGGGACTAATGCCCACAGAAGTTGACGCGCCCGAAAACACACGTCAGCATCAAGAACGTCTTGCAAAAAGCTAACACACATTTTTATACCGGTTTAATACGGTACTGAACAACTAATCCACAACATACTTCAGCATAACTACTGCATTCAGCGCGTTTCCTACAGCATTTTTTAGAATATGAAATAGTGATTGTATTGTGTAATGTGAAAACAAGAATTGCTTTTGTGTTCGAAAAAAAGTGTTACCTGTGGTAATACTTTAATATTTATACTTCAGGGTTAGTAATGCACACTATTAATTAATGATTCTCAGAAAAAGTTTAATAATGACAAATCAATCGTTCGAACTCTTATTGACAATAATTGCTGTAGATACTGTTATAGATAGTAAGTGTATGTGTTATACATCGGGTCTGCTACCGATATCGAACGTATGAAATGGGACATCGCTGAACCCGCACGTTGAGTCTTTGTCATCACCCTGTAATATATTATTTATAAATATTATTTAAACTATTAATTACCACTTAATAATTAATACTATTAAATTATATTGTTTATTCTGTAGGGTTCGAAATGTGCAGTAGCGAATACTGAATCACAGTCGGACCAAGTTTCAATAACGACAGTTTGATTGTTCGCAAGTCCTATACTCGGGAGGCATAGGTACCGAACTATCAAATGGTGCATCGCTGAATCCCCACACACAGCCTCGGGAACACGCGTGCGCGAGTGCGAGCAGCTCCGGTCCATTGTAATAGTCATCGTCAAAACGGGAGCGGCGCGGGCGGGGGTGTCCCGTTAGACGGGCGTCGGAGGCGGTGGAGGGACTGGCCGGGGTCACGTGCGATTCGCACTAGAAGCACGCGTATCAGCAGCCAGTGGCTCACGCTGCTTACAAAAAAAGCGGGATGCGTAGAAACCTAAGCAAGTATAGTACAACCTAGTGATATGACATCGGTCAAAATTAAAACGATCGATGTTTTTCAACCTCAACATCGATCGATGTTTTTCAACCTCAACATCGATCGATGTTTTTCAACCTCAACATCGATGTTTTTGGACTTGTTTAGTAACCTCTAACATGAAATTCTTGTGCATTAAAGTTTATTTTGCCAATGTTCGTGTTTATGAATTATCCCAATAAGGGTATGACAAGAGGAGGTAGACTCCCTACGTCCATTGCGTATTTGTTGACCACATTTCAATAAACGAAGTGAATACGAAGAAAGAGAAAATGCAAGGGCATGTAAGTCACCTTGGGCGAGAGGATTTGTTCGAGGAAAGCAGTACAAACAGTCTTGCTTTGGGTCCAACACATGAAAACTAACACTGTTAACACTTAAATTTTACAGTGTTGTAATCATGAGAATATTTCAATCAGAAACAAAACATCGGAAAAGGAAAAATATCAATAACCAAACATCAACGTTAAAAAAACATTGTGGGTGCGTCCACTGCTAAGGTCTTTACTCCCCTAAGTATGGTGCATTTTTTATTGATGGTATTTGCAGTAACCTTCCTCTGCTGGATGGCGAGATGCAGTACCGACTTATAACGGTTAACGGGGTTTCCCTCAACCAAGTATCTCCCCCAGCGGGGAACGCCTCAGCCGGGACAAGCTGTAAGCTCCCATCCGGTCTCCCGCCAAGTGTATAGATTGAAGAATGTCACGGAAAGCTACCGATCAGAGCTGCCGATGGACAGAATTCGTTTCCGGTAAGTGGTTGAGTTCGATCTAGTTGTCTAGATATGGTACTGCCCTTGTGTTCGCCTGGAATTTATAGGAAAAAATACGGAAAACTACCGCTCAGAGAAATTGGCTGATAGAATTATGCGCCAGACAGTGGCTGAATATGACCTAGTTATATACGTGTGGTACTTAAGACTCCATCGCCTTGTAACGTACGAATCCTCGTCAACTAATTTATAGATTTAAAACAGTGCTGTGATTGTGTCATCGGATCCGAAGCCTATAGTACAATCAAACTTTTACATATTGAGCTAAATAAACTGATTTTAAGTACCACAATTGGTGGAATCTACCAGTTCATTAAAGAACTCAATTAACTGCCTGCTTTCTAAAATCACGTACTTATAACGCAGTTATTAACGAACGGTCCTTTGGATCAAAGTAATTTTGGAAAGCATCTCAAGCTCGGCACGTGCGTCTCTCCGCGAGAAACCGGGCCATAGAGATTCCAGCGTTGATACTCTCAAACTGCACGCAAGAGCGCGCTGGACCCAGACAGACATTCAACACTTTTCTACCGCGCAGAAATGTCTGCAAGGTAAACGAATCTTTTAAGGAAGATCTAGATGAAAAACACTATATCAACCTAAACGGCACGTCTGCATGAAATCATTATTAATGTGCTATTTTAGAACACTTACGTGCTGCTGGAAAATGGGCCGATAAAAAATAAATACCACAAGAGGAAAACTGAGTAATTTTTAGTACCCCGAAGTTAGGATAAAATCGGTTGTTTTTTTAAGCTAAGTACAACACAAGTACTAGATACACATTGTGTTATATACTTGTATTCAACAGAATGCAAGTACCAGTAGAGTAACAAAATGAGTGCAGGTCCGCCCGCAAAACATTTATCTGGACCCGTAAAACATTTATCTCCCTTTAAGACAGTCTTAAGCTAACACAAGCAGTGTTAGTACGTTAAATAATAAAAAATATCCCCTAAAAACAGGCTCTCATTTACCCGGGCCAGTCCGCTTTGCGGATCCGAACGTTACACCACTGAGAATTACTACATAAATATTCAGTATATGCTATTATTCCGGCATTCCCCTGGTGTTGATCGGAGAGACACGTTGATAACTTCCTATCCAAGCAGTCGGCCGCTAGAAGTTTCCTCTGCACAGCAATGTGTTCGATGTAGTTCTCTAGCTAGTGACTAAAATCCCGCCATCGCCGGGATTCGAACCCTAGGACCTCCCAGTCAGAGACAATGCAGTGACGTTGATGCCTTGAGGCCCCTCATCCTGTGCGTGGATAGTTGAAGTTTGTGAAGTTACAGGGTCACAAGTGAAGGCAAAATATTACGAACCCAGTACATTCATCCAAACAGCCATTGATACATATTACATATTGTATCAATTGTTACATATTGTATCAATACATACATGATACATATTTCATCTCTAGTCTCTGTGAAACGTTACTAACATCCCGCTAGAGAAGTTCGATCAATTTCAAAAAGATCGCATGTCACTTGCAACTGTGTACAACACGTGCGTCATGCACAATGTGTGTGTGTGTGTGTGTGTGTGTGTGTGTGTGTGTGTATTCTAAACTTCTCCAGTTCGTCAAGGTTCGTCTTTTTCTGAGGTCCAATCGATCTCAAGAGTTCGCATTTCGTATCCAAACACGCAATAGAATAGTGAATCATAAACGTGAGGAGTTTGGCGGAAAATACGAAAATGTAACGAACACACACCAGTGAATAAATTGCCTGATTAATGAATTAGTGAATCACATATAGATATTCAAAAATTCAAGGACTCAAAAAACTAGATAACTTCGTTTCGCCAACTATGTGCCAGAATATCGTTTTATTGTATAGTAATTTTTTTGTAGTTGGTTCTGAAAATGACGTAATGACCAAATGAAGGCAGATTCGCGTTCATTCTATAAGTTTTGATACTAATACAATGTACTCGGTTTCTTAACTACAAAACCTGTTAATAAGAGCAAATGATAACACATCCATAGAGAAACTACCCTTTTATTATTACTTTTTTAAAATAACGAACTTCGGCTGAGTATAAATCCACAATTTCTTTTTAAAAGAAAACCTTTCCCCCTTTGAAAATATGGATTATAATAAACATAACGAGAAAATGAAAATACTCTTGGTAGGTTACGAAATAATAGATAAGTATTATCACTGGGCACGATTATTTTCAGCCTACAAAGCAGTCGTGATTGACAGTGGATCAATATACAACGACAAGTGCTGCGTTTTAAGGATAAATAAAAGATTACTGGTAGTGGAAAGAAACGTATTAATAATATTTCTCAATTTGTGAGTAAACCAAATAGACCTTCGAATTATCGACTTTTCGTGGAAACGTGGTGTGCAGTAAAAACTACAACTTTCAAGGAATAACAGCAATATTTTCTTCTTCTGCATATTTGAGAAATTTCGTTTACCTCTTACAACAGATATTCTCCTCGAGGTTTCAAATCCCCAATTACGGAAGACTTTTTGAGAGTTTATAAATTATTTCACATTGTTTCTAGAATGCACCCAGTTCACTCCAGGAAGACTTCACGTCGCACACCTCGACCACTCAATTCACGGAATTACAATAGGAAGATTTTTACTAAGGATGGCGGCGTAGACTTGAACAATCGATCGCATTTTCACCTTACACAATTTGTCAATAACTTGAACCGGAGGGCAGTGCCTCACGTAAATTCATCGCGTTGAACGAACATATTCACCGACAGAAGTCGCAAGAGCCTAGTCTACCCGCCACGCGATATCGAACGCTCTGGTCGAAGCTGGGACAGCGGTCGGTAAAACTTTTTCGTGCCACATTTACGGGACTGGTCATTCGAATTTCTACAATTTCAAACGATCGGAGCGCAGGTGACGTAGTTATATATTGATTTATTATTTTTGAAAAATTATATCTTTATAGGAAGAAACGTAATGTAACTTCAAATTAACTTCTCCCCATAGCACGTCACACACAGTTTTTAACTGTTTTGACGTAAATAAATAAATACTTATTCGCGATTATTTATAACCAATTTGAGTATAAAACCTCTAAATAATGGTTTTATAAATATTTGAGTTATGACCATATTTTCAATCAGAATAGGATTGAATTTAAATTGACACGTTTAAAATTTAAAGTAAATGTTAATACTACTACATTTTTAGATAATGTATCATGAAATTTGCACGATTTGTTGAGCTAGAGAATTTCCCTACCTTTTTACTATACATAGCTGAACGATGAATAGAAGTACAAATAAATCGGGATTTTCTGTAAAGACTGCAATATTCTCAGAGAAAACTAACTGTAAGGTATACTAGTATGGATACTGGAAACTAATATATTAATAAAAAACTACAAATAATGTGTCTCCCCATATTTGTATATACTATACTCTATTGTAAAGTTATCATATTAATATTGTTAAGTTGTATTTGAAGTAGTCGCTAATGACCAGAGTTGTTGATGCGACTCTAATAAACTAAAAAAAAAAGTGTGGATTAGCATTACTCGAAAACTATAATATTTTCTTCAGAGCAATAGAAAAGGTATTTGTACGGGTATTATTTTGAAGAGAGAGACCCTCGCCATTCTGATGTTGCTGTCACTATTCAGCCCTCTCAAGGCTTCGAGATAAAGTCGAACGCTCTAGATTGACCTCTTCACGAATGGAAACGATAGAATCCTATTTCTAAGTGCTGGTTTAGTCTTCACTATCGATGATAATCGTTTGCAATACTTCCAATTGGGTGTCAACTCGTGAAATGCAACGCGAAAGGTAGATATTTCTTCAAATTGTGCATCTTCGCTTTACATCCTTAAATTACATGGTATCGTGGAACATAGTGGCAAAGAAGCGAATTCGTGTTACTTCGTATATTCACTACGACAGTACAATATTTCACTGTAATGATGTCAATTGTGTTAAGAGTTAACTATTGCTCTTATACCAATGTCACAAAGTAATGCAAGAATAAACAAAAATTTGTATTATTACTTTCCTTTTACAGTTTTAACTAGTGTATCGATAGATAGATAGGTTTATTTTCATTCTAACTCAGATTCCCCCTCCCATTTTATTACAATTACGAAGGCAAACGTTCTTTTCCGAATTACAACTGAAATCTGCTCCCAACTACCACAAAACGCGCGCAAATTAACACGCGGGAAGGCCAAGAGGAACTAAGAGAAAGGTGTCATGTTCCTAAGAGAAAACATTTTCGCAAACGAAGTGTTGCCAAACCTTTCTTAACCCTTAGTAAAAGTTTGGAAGCTCTGCGCTCGGTGGAGTTTCGACAGCGACTTCTTTCAAAGCTCCGAAACAACCAAAACCGTTGTCACGCGTAATCTCTTCATAGCCACTCCGGCATTTTGTCACACTTTACATGATCAACTACTACTTTTGAAATTTGCGGGAGTACGCAAGCAGCTGTTTTCGAGTGTCGTCTGTTTGAGCTTCGATGAGTAACAACAGGTTATACAAGCGGAGCGTCGCTTTGCTTTGAAACTCTTCACCGAAAATTTAACCGTGTGTTACAAGTTCCCTGCGCACCACGGTTAGGTGATCTCTGTTCTAAACCTTTTGTTTGATTATTTCGTGTCACTTCCATGTTTGATTATTTTGTGTTACCGGATGTGTCAACAGCTATTGTCATAAGTAAGACTTAAGTGTAGTGCAGGGTTTTATCACGACGTGTGATTGTGTTAGCCTGCTAGATGGACCAGCACGTCGGCTATCGGGGTTTTCCCCAACCAGGTATCTCCCGCACGAGGGTGCAACGCCCTAGCCGATGAAAGATCTAAGCTCCCGACCGGTCTCTGGTCAAGTGTCGATAGGAAGATTTGAGATTAGGACAAGGACGAGGAAGGAAAGATCGCAGAAAGTCCGTTGCCCGCTTCTTAGGGTACTACTCCAGCATTCACCTACTGTCGATCGGAGAAATCACGGAAAACTACCGACACGAGCACCAGCTGCTAGAATTCTCCTCCAGATAACAGCTGAATTCGGTATGTTCGACATTTTTTATAATGGCACTTAATCGACAATATAACGTTTAATCAGCTGTTACGGTGTCATCCAATCAGGAAGTTTAACGTCTCGATAGTGACGTCACTAATGACGTTCAAGCTCCTCACTGGATGACACTGCCACAGCTGACTTACGTCACGTGCTATTACAAAAATCGAAGTATAGCTAGAGACGAAAAAACCCTCCCACCGAGGGGAGTAGAACACTAAGACCGGCCGGTGAGTGGCATTGCAGTGCCATCAGGCGATGCCCTGAGCCACCTCTCCAGGTATACATTTGAGGTTTAGATGATTATGAGGGATGCTTGTGATGTGCGTTCGCCCGCAACACAAGCATCTCAAGTAGGAAAACATTCACTTTTGCACGAGCGGCAAACTATCTTTGGACCTCCCGATGAGTGGAACTGCAGTGCCATCAGTCGATGCCCTGAGCCACCTCTCCGGGTATACATGCGTACATTCGGGCGCTAGGGTATTAGATGATTCTGTGGAATGCTTGTGATGCGCGTTCGCTCTATCACAGGAATCGCAAGGTGGGAAACATTTACTTTTTCCACTAGTGGCGAAACGTATTTTTGGACCTCCCTATGAGTGCCACTGCAATGCCTTCATTACCAGCCTGTGCGCCCGGTTAAAGAGTCGGAGCGCCCCGTCGCCCAGGGCGCATGGGCTCCAGGCGGGCGCGCGCGGGCCAGTGGGGGGTGGCGCCTGGTGGAGAGGGAGGAGGAGGGGAGGAGAGGGAGGGCGAGAGGAGGCGCAAGTGCCGCGCCGGCGGCGACCGAGAGAGAAATCGAGGAAAGCGGCCCGCGCGCCGACCAGACGCCTCTGCTTCCGCGTCGCCGACCACGCGCACGCCGCCGTACGCCCGCACCCCTCCCGGTGTCTCTATACGCACGACCGGCGAGCGCGGAGGCTCGGGCGGGAGTGTGGTGTGGGGGCTGAAGATTACCATGCGGAAGACGATGGTCAGGAACAGCAAGGCGTTTGGAGAGGTGGAAAGAGAGAGAAGATCCAAGGGGGTGGAAAATGCGAAGGACGATATGATATGCGTTGCTGACATTCGTGCGATGATCGGCGATGACATTCGTGGCGACATTCTGGCGTATAGCTGTACTGGTAGTAGGATGACACTTCAGTGGTTGCGTGGTGAGCGGTAGCTGTTCCATCGGTGCAGTCGCGGCAATGGAGGCGCGAGAACGGCGGCGAGAGATGGCAGTCGGTAGTGAATGCACCCCACAGACGGCCTTTGGCAGGTGGCAAAATCGGCAGGAGTACGCAATGGAGACAGAGGCGGCCCACTGTTCACAATGCCTGACGAGGGGCGACGGACGCAAAAGGCTGGGCAGAAAGCAGCGTTGTTGTTGTTATATTGACCGGAGGTCACGTTTGTCTGCACCTGGTCGCGCGAGCTAATTGCGTTCGCGAACAGGGCCAGGAGGGAGGGACGGACGGGGGAGGGAGGGGAGGGGAGGGATGTGGGCGGTCCGCGCCAACGCCTCTCACCTTGGATCTCCCTCACCTTCCCCATCCTTCTTGTAACTCCTCGTATGTACACGGACGAGACTGAAAGGCTCTCCAAAGGCATATGGACCGTGAGGAGCATACGAAGCAACTCGGCTTGTTTGCCTGTAGGACGCCCGTCTGGACAAAGCGAAATGCGTAATACGAGACGCGGCCGGAAGCAAACTTTCTCTCGAACGTCAACAAAAGAAAACTGTATTTCATGGAATAACGTGTTTTAGCAGATTCAGCATACGCTTCGCTTTTCGCAAATACCCGAAAGTAGACATTTGTGATTCCGCGCGATCAACATTTGTAACTCTGACTGAAAAGTCTGCCGCCTGGGATGGGTGTCTGTGTTTGGCCGCCACCTCCTGCAACTCTGCGGCACTGTGGTTTGTATAATGATGGACGGATAGGAGTTTTTCGAAGTGTAAGAAAAATATGAAAAATCACTGGAAAGGGCGGTATCCGGACTGTACGGTGAAAAATAGAATTTAAAAAAATCCCAACGGAACTGCTGCAAAAGATCTGTTGTGAGCCGAGCCATGTATGGTCGAATATTATAGAGTTGAAGACAGTTCTTGCACTAACCATACCGCGTCGCTTACTCTTCAAGAATGACCCTGTTGGGCAGAATTACGCGTGTGGTAATGACGTAGAGTAGCAGGTGGTTCGTGAACACTGGTTCATATCTCAGATGGTAGTATTTCCAGACAAGAATACAAATGTAGATCCCGCTGTACGATAATATCTCAATTCTGATATAGAGTATAAGGAGGCGGATTTTGGAGACCTAAAGCATCGTCAAATATGATCAATAAAATGCTCTTAAAATGTTTTAAAATGTGTTAAAACCAAAGAAAAATGACATTTTTTATCAAAACCACATCAGATGAACAACTGAAGCTGTTGGATACTAATGTAATTGAGGCTTTTATTCATTCAAGTGATTTGAGCTTTCAAACGTTTGGTTAGGACAGTTCTTTATCACGAAAACTCTGACTTAAGTAATCCTGAAATCGACTGAACCTCCATTGGCGCTGTCAAGCGTCACAGGAACCTTTGATTCCACACTCACATGGCTGACATTACAACTTCTGGGCGAAGAAATCGAATAGGCTACCAGGCATATGTACTTAGAAAATCTGTGGAGAATATTTGTTGCATCTCGTAAATATTATTCGAAGAAAAATTAAATCATTAAAATTACACTGAAATCGATCAAATCAGTGAAAAATGCATTAAAATGTATGGTAAACTGTAAGACATGACTTATTGATTGAAATCGACGAAAAATGCCATATAAAAGCGAGTCATTTTCTTTCGTCATAACAAAATTGATTTCTATGCTATCCTGCCTTCTTCTAAAGTGAAAAGAAAAAAAATAATTTCATTAAAATCTGTTCCCTAGTAATTATGTAAAAAAAGCGCAATATGTACTGTTATCTTCAGAAATAAAGTTTTCGCATAAAGTTATATTTTCTTGTGTTGATTACCAAGGGGAATTTATTTTCAGGACGAGTCTCGAACCAAGATTTCAAAGTCAGCTCCAATAACTGGAAGTTGCTTTAGTACACTAATTAAAAATCTTTTAGTCTCCCTTTACTTAAAGTCTCCTTCAGGAGGATTCTAGTGCGGAAGCCACTGAGAACGGGCGTGGTTGAGTGACCTTCAAACCTCAAGCTGAGACGTGATTCACGTTGGACATCTTTAGCGATGGCTTCTCATCAACAGTCTGAACAAGCACACGCAAATCGTGTTAACACCGCACGACGTACATTTATTTTGTTAGGAAATACAGCTCAAATCTACATCAGGTATAACTGTGACATTTACGTAAGGTACCACCGAGCTGCTTCTCGAGTAATAAATCGTAGGTTGGGGGTATATGGTTGTGGTTGTGTGTGTATGTGGTTGTCTGGTGTGCGAATGTGTTGAGGGTGTTTGTGTGTGTGTATGTGCGCGGGAGAGAGTGAGTTACGAATATCAAAGCGAATTTTACACGTACAATACACGTACTATAATGTTAATAATACTCGTCCATTCTTTTCGAGATTCCGGGCGTGTCCACTATTGTGGTCATTTGTCCCTTAAAATTAGTGCATGTTGAATCGGAGAATAGTGGTATTCTACCCCTATTAGAACGTGCGATGAGGCGCCGAGCTTGGGCTTAAGGGGTTTTCCCTTCCAGGTATCTTCCTCAGTGAGCAGTCACTCGAACCAGGACAATCTCTTATCTTCCTTAACATATGTGGTAGTATATTGATATTGTAAGTGTGTGTGTGTGTGTGGGGGGGTAGTGTGCGACTGTGTATGTTTGGATTAAGAGGAGACAAGAATAAGAAGGGATCGAAGAACGCGTGTAGTTCGTGGCCCATTTATAGATTACTGCTCCGGCGTTCGCCTGGAGCTGATCGGAGAAACCACGGAAAACTACATATCACACCCACTGGCCGTCAGAATTCTTCTCTAGACAGACCGACAGAATTGGACGCAGCTACGTAGCAAGTGTCGAAAATCCTCCCACCGTAGACTCTAATCACAGTAAAGCCTGTTTTACACGATCATTTTTTCATCATTATTCGCCGGTACAGAAAATATACAGGCCAGACTGGACGTAATTTGTACGCAAAAATGACGCATGCTTAATTATTCGGTACAGATTTCATCCAGTTTGACTACCGCGCTCCTGGCAGCACTTTACGGAAGTTTCTCTAGTTTGTTATGCGTGTGGAGCGATATGATCATTTTGTAGTTGCCTGAGAGCGTTCATGATGTGTGAATTGTTAATGTGAAGTGGTTATGTAAACAGAAATAAATATGCCACTGTATTCTAATACTGTCGGCATCGATGCTGCATCACTATACCCTAACTTAATTTGTTACCACAGAATGCTATTTCAAAGTTTAAACTCAGCCGCTATATGCGGCGTCGGAGGAAGTACTATTTTCTTCATGATATACGTACAAAAGCACGAAACTACCGGGGAAAACACTCATCAAGTTTCGGCACACGA